>CAIGRP010014711.1:0-59399 GCA_903798385.1 Fraxinus cuspidata
AGATAAAACCTATTATAACTAGACATCTAATTATAAATATCTAATCTTAATCCTATTTACAATAGGATTGTCCTACATCACAAACCATCTGGCTCCGGTCATATTATTGACTCTAGATGGTCCCCATATATCAGTATAAAGGACAAAAGAAGTTGAGATGCTTTGTATGGCTGACTTGGTTGTCTTTCGAACGTGTTTAGATAATGGACACATCTCACATTGAAAATTTTCGGATTTTATTACTGAATAATGCAGGAAACAACTTTTCCAGATACAAGAAATTGGGATGGCCTAATCTATAGTGCCTTAACATGTTGCACTATCTTTATTACTAACACTTGAAATCAAATCCCTATTAGACTGGCTTACTAAGACACGTCTGGTATTTTGAATATGTTCTCCAAGACATTCATCAACTCTGAGAAGGTAGAGTCCCTAGCACTCATTTGCATTGTCATTCGTCCTCCCCGAGTCCAAGTCGTGAAATTCACATGTGGGAAATTTTTTAGTAACAGTTAAGATCCTTCATAAGTTTGCTAGTGGATAACAAGTTTCAGGTCCAAGTCCTGAAATTCACAATATGTGGGAAAATTTTTAGTAACACAGTTAAGATCCTCAGTAAGTTTGCTATTGGACAACAAGTTTCAGGTTAGATTTGGAATCAATTGGACAGATTTTAAGATTAAATTGTTTCAGATAACCAAATAACTTGTATCAGCAACCGTAGATAAGGAACCAAGAGGACAGATTTTAAGATTAGGTTTTTTCAGATAACCACGTAACTTATACCAGCCACCGTAGATGAGGATCCATTTGCTATTCGAACTTTATAGTTCTCAGAGCAAGGTCTTTTAAGTGTTGAATATATTTATACTTCCAGTCATGTGATGATTGTTACTTGAATCAATTATCCGGAAACTTGGTTTCTCAGTTTTGACGCTAAATGTACTGGAGAATTTACCTTTTTGTTCTATGGAACTAGTTCCAATGATAGGAGCAGGTGTACTAGGTTGAGAAGATGAGAAAACATCTTTTGAAGAAATCTATTTGCTCTTTGCTGAAGAGTGGTACCTCAGAAGTTGGATGCTCGTTTCCAGTAGCCATGAACCCGAGCCTCCGGTTTTCACGTTCAGGAGGTGGTTTCGATGGTTTCCAATCAGCGGGTTTCTATTCAACTTCAGCAGGTCTCTCTTTTGTGTCCTAGTCTACAACAGTAGTCATGCCATGGCCTGCCATTTCGAGTTTTGTTATCATTACTTGAGGAGTTGACCCCGAGAAAGTTTCTGAACATAACCTTCTTCCTGCTCTCCTCTCACCGGTGAGATATTTGCAAAAATGAACATCATAATGGACTGAGACCATTGAAGAAAATTGTGTCCATTAAGTTTGTCCTGTAATGGGAAAAACAGAATTGTTTGTCCCATGTAAGCTTCACAAATGGCATTTAAGGCATAAACCTTGAGGCGTTTAGGTGAAAGGTTGTTTCAAAATGTATTTATACAATGGGCATCACCCTCAATATTCATCTGCTTTCAACCTGCATAAAAAAAGGACAGAGAAAAAATATTCTTTCTTTACTTTTTTTTCTTTTTTAAATTAAATTCTTTTTAAAAACCTAAATTTTAATCTAAATTAAAAATTAAATTAAATATTTATACTAGGATGTCTCTTAGTAATGACTGCTCGCGTAAACTGAACTGATGGTCAAATCCAGATTGTTAACTGTAGGTTAGGTAATTTCCTCAGATGTTTAGTAGGGAGAAACCAGGTAACTGGAATCTTTCATTTACCTACAGCTAAGTTCGTGTATAATGATTTTGTTAATAGGTCCAAAGGTAAGATTTCTTTTGAGTTTGTTAATTGTTTTTGTCTTTGCCAACCAATTGACCTTCTACCTTTGCCTACTGATTTTCGCCTCGCTATTTCACCACAAGGTTTTGCATTTTATGTTTGAGAAATACGTGATGATATCAGACGAAATATTTCTTTGAGCACTGAAAATCATAAGCTTGTTGCCGACTCAATGTATAGAGAATTTCAAGTTGGTGATTATGTTATGGTTCGTATTGAGTTTTCTTCGCCTGGGTGAATTGATGGAAAGCAATTAGAAATCTACTTCAGCCTAAACAAGACTAAAGGATATAGTTTAACTTAGTTTAGATTGAGCAGTTTTATTAATTAGGATTTTGTTATATATCCTTGTTATAAACAAGGCCTTCCTATAGACTTGGATTTTATTTTTATGAAAGTGTTCTAGGTTTTTCATTTCATTCAGAATACTGTTGTTGATATCACCAATATAGATATTGAATCTGATTGTAGAATTTCCCTCGTTAAATGTCTTCATTTCTTAACTGTATACATGTATGTCATTCCTCTTTCTGTGTTGTATCCTACATCAGCAGATATGCTACTGCTGTTGGCTTTTTCTCATAGTGGCTGCCCATTTCAACTGTCTACTCGTATCATTTTATTGCTATGCAGGGCAAAACTCTGATGGATTGTTGAGATTGCATTTTCTACATCACTTTTATGTTAAAAGTACCATCATCTTATTTTGAATTAACAATTCCCCGTGGATCTGTACTAACACCCTTGAATTCAATTCAATTTGAAGTACTGATATCGTTCTTTTCAATTTTATTTCAGTAGTATAGTGATAATTTTTACTACGTTTTATTTCTGAACTTGCGTCTTGAATTGCACAATAGCTGTTGGAAAGAATTTTGGTAACGACGGCATTGATAAATGAAGATCAGAATAATAATGGGTGGTGTTAATTCTATTGCTATTGATGGTGGTGATTGATTTTGCAGAGAAGGCCGAAACCAAGGCAGTGGATGCATCGCATGATTTCCCCGGAGGACCTGATGCTGCAGTTAGCATCTCTACAAAGGCGGAGGACGAGGCAGGAGCGCAGTGGAGAGAGTTCCGATGTCAGAAGAGACCTGCTACAGATGCTCTTCGCGTTTGACGCCAACAGCGATGATGACGGAAATGATAACGGAGATACTACTGGTGCTGAAGAATGTTCTACTTGACTGATCATTTTCTTCAAATCAATTGTAATTAGTACCATGAATAATTTGAAACATTTCAATGTTAATTTGACTACTCATTCATAAAAAAAATTCAGGGTTTTGGTGAAACAATGAATTTAGTCTGTTCTTGAAGGGAAGGTGTTGAAAAACGAAAGTTTGAATGAATAAATGTATTTTTTCAATGTTTTTCAAGTAGTTTCAAGTTTAGATAAGATGACTTCTGATGTGAAAAGTTTGAGCAATGTTATCTAGTGTTTATTTTTAGTTAAATGATCTTTTGAGTAAATATAATTTATCATTTAGATATTCATGTAAATCAGGATGTAGAAATTTTACCTTATTGGTTGCAGAATTATCTTGGGTTAGAATCTCAAAACTCCGATGTGGCGAACAAAATGGCAAATTCTAAATGAAATGCAGTCACCATTTGGTTTATTTTGGAATAAATAAAATATTTTTGAATAGTTCTACCCCTTTAGCATCTCATTTAAATAGTATTAAATGATACATTTAATTAAAGATAAAAATATGAAACACCAATTTAAATGGTACTAAAGGATAATATTGCACCCATTTTCATTTAAGGGGAGCTGCTGTTTTTGACAAATAAATAATCTTGACACTCGATGAAAATTAATTTAATAATCTAAATAGAATTCAGAAAAATCTTTGGAAACCATGTTTCCGTAACCAAACACCTTAATCTTATAATACTACACACCCTATTATCACCGATTCATCTAGGTGAGTTTTCTCAACTATGTACTTCTCAACCTCTATTTCTCGAAGAATCTCACCGGCCGCCTCCACAACCATCGGCTGATATCGCCACTCCCTCTCCACTCATGACGTCAGTCGGTGATCGTAGAAGTGGATGAGGATTTTTTTTGGGAGATTGTTGTTGAAAAGTAGATGATTGGGGAAAACTTATGCAAGTGAATCGGTGATACTAAGGTAAATAGTATTATCAAATTAAAATGTTTTTGGTAATGAAAATATTCAAATATTTTTTAAATCATTGCATTAGTTTCATCAAGATCGAGATTATTTGGCAAAAAGAAAAAATCTGGTTGTCCCGGAATCAAATCCCGGGTCAAACTAAGTGCGCACCTAGTCTTGACCCGGGTCAAGTAGCACTTCTCTGTCAAAAATATTAGGCCAGCAGAACGCTACCCCGTGTTTAATGCTACCAAACAGTTAAACACCACACCAAATATGCTATATGACATCATCACTCTTCTAACAGTGGCAGCGATAAGAGAGTTCACTTGAAAAAGAAAGGACAGAAAAATGCAAAGAATGATGACGATGAAGCATCAGAGTCAGAGACCATGGGATGCTCTACCGAGCACAGCCCTGGTCAATATATTCTGCAAAACCTCCATTAAAGATCGATTTGACAATATCCCATTTGTTTGCAAATCATGGGCTCATGTCTCTGCTCACCCTCACTGCTGGGCTTCCATGATCGCCGAATCAGAATCAGACTCTTTTGAGGTTGCTTTTCTTAAAGATTCTTATCCTTATGGTTCAAGTTTTGTTGACCCTTTTGATGGGAGACGTAGCGCCGATCCCCAATGTGGCGTGATCTGCCTGCAAGCGCTGATTGGAAGAGCTGGCGGCGGTGCCACCGTCAATTCGCTGTATTTCTTTCCTTTTCTCACTTCTGTTGTCAGTCTTCCTAACGATGATGAGCTTCTTCGGCTCATAGCTAGACAGTAAGTAATTTTGTTGAATTGTTTTGTGAATCGAAATTTGTTCGACTACATTTGATTTGATATGCTAATTATGATTGAAAAATTATCGCCAAAGAATTGGCCAAATTTGGGATCCCTTTATACAAAATATGATACATCACATAAGCCTGTTTTCTTGGCCCAGTATTAAGGTTCTTCTAGACTGCTTGTTGATCTTGAAATATTTGTACATGAACCTCTTGAGAACTAGCTTCCTTGTCAGTTGTCTCTGCAAAATTATCTGCTTGATTAGTCGTAAACGGGGACTTATGTGTATAAGTTGCACGTGCATTGTAAGATATCTTTTCTTTTATGGAAGTTTAGTTGGCTATAGCTGAATGACTCTGGAGTTTATTTCTCTAGTTAGATACTAAAGGTGATTCCTGCATGTTACGCAAAAGCGAGAATAAGCAATATAGTATATAAAATAAGAACAAGAATACGAGATTTATATGGAAATCCAAGACGGAAAAAACCACGGCCAAAGGAGGATAAAATGATACCCGAACATACAGACCCCCAAATATTCATATAATTTTGGTTTCGCCAAATATAATTGACCCGTACTCTAACACTGCATAGGCTTGTTCCACGTGTCAAGTAATCAATCTATCTATTCTTAAATTAATAAATGGTTTTAAGTTCTGAAGTTACTTATTTGGCACGCAGTGACATATTATCGCGTTTTGAAACTGTCCGATTGGTAGGTTCGAATGGTGACAGCTAACTTGGATACGCCTAAATACACGTGTCACTCTCTAATAATGCTGGCTAGCGGCTCTTTTTATGAGTTCTTGGAAGGTCTTTAATTAGTATTCTCACTGATTTGGCCGATGTCATACCACAATCCCTGTTCGCGTGTTTTCCTTTTTCTTGATAATGAATAGATCTCTTTACTCTTGTGACTAAGGTGTCTTGAATTCTTTGAAACAGTGAGTTGATTAATGGGATCTGGTATGAATTCTAAGGATTCACTGCTCATTGAAACAGTGAGCTAGGGCAATATTTTCCACTCAAGATCTAGGTCATTTATGAGGTGAATATGCTTGATAGAAGACCCTCAAGTGTTATTGTCTCTAAACTTTTTATACTGCATTGGCTTGTTTATTAAGGTGGACACTATATAGTAATGGATAGTATTAAGGTGGAAAAAAAGAAGTTAAACTTTGACCATTGTACTTATCCGCCTTGTGTAATACAAGATACCAACCATGTGCTCTAAATTTCACTTGTCATATATTGATTTCTCCAACACCACCAATTTTGTGTTGTCTTTTGCAGCTGCCCAAACTTGAAGCACATTTCCTTTCATGGATCTTTCCATGCCTCTGAGGAAGCGATATTTGATGTTTTTCGCGGCTGTCGAGAACTGGAGCTTATTGACTTCTCAAACACCCCATATTTCTGTACTTCGATTTTGCAAGAATTGAGTTGCTGCTGTCCTAAAATTAGAGGGATTAGAAGGCAGGGTTTTCTTGAAACAAACTTTGCTTATGATCTGTCTAAATGGTTTCCAAGATTGAGGCTTTTGAATCTGTCCTATTCGACCATTGTTGATTTAGACATGTTTACTATTGTTACCAAATGCAAGGAACTTCAGTATCTAGATGTTACAGGCTGCCAGCAATTGATTCGTTACATGGACATTGTGAAGATAGCTTCAAAAAGGATACCGAAAATCCTGTACGATTGAGCTTTCGGATAAGATGTATTTCTTGTTCAAATACTGTTTTATTTAATTCCCCCAATGAAATTCTGAAGTTTTTCTTCAAGTTTTGGTTATCCATTCGTTCTTATATAGTTATTCAGGTTTCGTGGCTCGTAGATTTGGATTCTTTGTGAGAGATTGATGTTTCCATAAAACTTCATAGCTGACAGATAAGCCTTTTGAAACTCCTCTTTGGGATTGGGATTTTCATCTGTGTAACATCAGTCATTTTTTATTTTTATTTTTCTGGTATCTGTATAGTTGAGATGCTGCAAAGCGTCCATAAAGAACTGAAGTTAGGGGTGAAGATTGTGTCATTCAGAGTAACAATCAATTGCCATTACTGAAAGAAAAACTCAAACTTGGAACAATTACAAGAAAAGACAGTTGTTGAATATCATACAACAAAAACTCAACCTATGATTTGTGAGAAAATGGTCACTTTCAACAGTTTCCATGTATTTGATAGTAATTTTTTTTTTAAGACTACAATGCCCTTAGTTATAGTTAAATACAATTAAATCTCTATGAAGTATAAATTAATAACCTTTGTACAAAAGAAAAGTGTATATTAATAAATAACTTATTAATTTATCAACATATTCCTTATTTTCTTAAATATTATACATTGTATTTAGTTATCCGTCTTATGAACTAACAGTTCTATTAGAGTGTTCGAATAAAATTATTAGTAACTTTTAGGAGTAAAGTGTTGGATCCCACAAAATATATGGTTAATTAATGGGTAATAGTTGTGAACATGTTGTTGGAATTAATGTTTGAATGAATAAATAAAACAAATTTTTAGTAACTTTTAATATTAGACGAAGGGACTATCTATTTTTTTAATCAAGTAAAATTCAAAAATCTGGTTAATTTTTCAAAAATAGTTTGTACATTGTTCGATATACTATATACTATATTCTACTATGGAGACTATTCTGTAAAAGGAAGCTCTCGAAGCTGTAATGACTTTGAATAATTATTTATTGCAATATCAGAACTTCTTACCATTTTAACAAAAGTTAGAGATGAGATTTAATGTGACATAAATTTCAAGAAGAGACGAACAATGATTGAGACATAATCTAGGAATGCTTACAATCGAATCATAAGCACTATGCATCAAGAAATTATTAATTTATATATTACGTTGGATCTATATGATTTTTTATAATGTATAATCTTATAAATTTATCTTATTATTAACTTAGCACGTTATCCTAAGTCGAAATCAATCATAAATATTATTTTCGTATATTAAATTATCGAAGTTCTAACGTTAATAAAATTAAAAATATAGAACAAGAAATAAAAGAAATAACACATCCCTACAAAACCAATTTCCAAAATGGGCCTCACCCAACACCTAAAAGTTTAAAACCCTCCACTATTATTTATTTTATATTTTATATTGAGCACGGCTATAATTTATTTTTCTTGTTATCATTACCATTAGGTTAAATTTCACCATAGGTCAAAAGCCTTTCAAAAAAGTACAATTGGTCCCAAACCTTTAAAAAATAGGCAATATAATCCAAAGGACCGTTAATTGACCAAAAAGTTATGGGTTATTCTCTTTGTGTTTCAGTTTTGTGTTTTGAGTTTTGAATTCATTTTGGGTTTTGTGTTTTGAGTGTCCATTTTGAGATTATTGAAAACGTGTTCTTTTTGACATTTTGAAAAATTGTTTTGAAAACCTTACTGGCATACCTATCCATCTCTCTCAAACTCTTAGGGGCTGTTCTCTTTGTGTTTCAGTTTTGTGTTTTGAGTTTTGAATTCATTTTGTGTTTTGTGTTTTGAGTGTCCATTTTGAGATTTTTGAAAATTTGTTCTTTTTGGCATTTTGAAAAATTGTTTTGAAAACTCCTAAAACGCGTTTTGAAAATTTTGACTTGATTATAACTGAAAACACCCAAAATGACAAATTTTTAACTTGTTTTCAAAAACACGTTTTTGAAAATGGGAAAGAGAACGCGTTTTCACTGTTTTGAAAAATCGAAAACAGAAAACGGTTTGAAAATGGTAAAGAGAACATTCTTAGAGATTAACATTCATTTGACCATTATTAAGAAGGACAAAATTAGACACTAACCGTTTTAATAATTTTAAAAAGTTTAATTAAGAATGGAGTGGGTTTTGAATGACCTGAAATGGAATGACAGAAAGTCACTTGGAGGATTATCGTTAGAGGGGTTTGATTATGATCTATTATTGGGACAATGCTACGATTTGTCGATAGGATACGTGCATATTCCTATAGGATTTATAGGATCATTGTTGCTTAATGGTTGCGAGTACTTGATTCCTCTAAGAACTTTTATGCATCTAAACGTGCAACCTTTGTGCTTCTCAGAGACGTGGAATTGAATTCTTCTTAGAAGACCCTCTTGGTTTTTGCTTCTATTATTTGACTTCAATTTTTATTTTCTTTTATTTTTTGAAGTTTCTAAATTCTGACTCGACTCTATATTGAATTTGAATTCTATGATCGGGAATTCATTGATTTGATGGAACATATATTCAAGTTGTCGCATGTATGATTGTTAACTTATTATAATTTTTTTTTATTTGAAATTGAACAGAGGTGATGGTGTTTGGTGTTTTTTTCTTTTCTTTTCTTTATTTATTTAGTTAAAAGTAAGCACCTAGTAACCCTTTAATCCAAAAATTAACTTTTTAACCGGTCAATTTGATGAAAATTTCTTGTACCACCTCAATCTAACATCAATTATAACCTGAATTTTGATAAAAAGTTGTTAATACCTTATTATTAAAATTGAAACCTAAGGTGTAGGAATTATGGTAATTTTTCGATTTTACAGTTAAATTGGCTCAAATATCGATATAAGACCAGCTTAAACTTAAGTCCCAGCACAAGTCCAATTGTGAAATTTTTTAAATATTCTTTCATGATATTAATGTAATTTGAATAGCTTATTATCAAATTATATTTTATTTAATGCATGCTTTACTTATAAATATATAGACTTTTATGATAAATAAAATTAAGAAAATACTTGTTGTACATCATCATTTATATAATCTTTTACAAATTGATGATGTGTCAAAAAGAAAGTAAGTATTTTTTTTTTGGTTAATGATATTCGACCCTATCAAATTCCGTCACATCATATGTTAATAAACAAATATATAAGTTACAATGTACATGTAGCACAATCGATAAAATTATATCAAATAAAGCTAAAATAAATTATTGATTTAACAGTAAGAGACACTATATGTTTCACTAAGTTTAAAAGTATACATAACTTATTCATATTTATAAAAAAGAAATTTACTTGTTTTGACCATGAAATAGATTCTATTATCAAAATAAGTAACTTTCTCTATATTTAATCTCGTCAATAAAAAGAATATTTATACATAAATAATCTTATTACGTGTATATTAGTGAAGCTCATCTAAACATAGACATGAAATAAAACCAATTTCTTTTTTACCCTCGAAATTACTCGTCAGTCTTTTCCACTTTGGGTGGATTCTTTCCTTACCGTGGAAGGTGTTGGTACAAGAGACCGATGTCCATATCAAAATGTATATTGATGATAGTGACATACAACAATGTATTTTTATTTGCATATTTTGATCAAAACTTTCAGTTGTTTGAAATAATTGGTTGTCAAATTTATTTGGAATGGTACTCATTAAATATTTTCTTATTTTTTGATTGGTGGATATATATCATTTGCTTATATACTTCCATCGGTTTATATTTTCTAAGGTAAGCATCAATTTCATTATTTGGCAAGAAAAACTACGAATATCTAGTGAGACATCTTAGGGTGAGCATCTAAAGTTGTACTTCATCGAGTGTCTGATACTCTTTGTCATTAATGTAATGAGCTTAGTCTCCTAAACTCGATCTCTTGTGACGTAAGTTTATTCAGAATTTTTAAAATTTTAGCCCTCCTCAAATCATTTTCTAGCTTCGCTGCTGGGATCGGTCAAGCAAAAGGGCTGGTAGGCTTTTCAACTTTCTGACTCAATAGCCAAGGAATATGTCCAAGACAATTACGAGCAATACTGGCCATTTTTCATGGGCCCAAAGAAATCGAGACAATACTTAAATTCGTGGATACTTTTTACAATCTAGTGACAAATATTTATGAATGGGGTTGGGGTCAGTCAATTCATTTTTCTCCTTCCATTTCATAAAAATGGCATCGAGATGCCAATTGTATGCATGAGCAGATGGCCGTTGACATCTTGAATGTGAAGCCTGGGCCCAAATTCTTTATGCGGGCCCGATGCACGAATGGTTGGGATTAACCATAAATTATTGTCAGGTGAATCGGGCTAGGACGCACAAGAAGAAGGCCGAGTGGCGGGCTTGATAAGCAAGTGAAGTGCCATGTGCTGAGAACAACTTTAACGAGGCTTATTCAATTGAAACAACCTGCCTTGCACCGAAATTGGAAGAAGTGTACAGTGAGATCTATAGGGTTTTAAAGCCTGGATTTGGGTGACACCGAATTGCATTGTGGGAAAGACCTGGAACACGTGTGAGGTTATCCAGGGGATTGAGCAAGGAGATGCATAATGCATTACTTGAGGCTCGGGCTCGGCCCTGGCCCGGCTCAAGGCAACGTAGGTCATCGCACAGGGCCTCAAAAACAATTTTAAACCCCGAAAATCCAACAAAAAGTTTCATTTATTTTTTGCAGTTGGGTCCTTTAAAAGGTCACAACAAAACAGCAAAATGAAATTAAATAAAAAGTTCAAAACACTTGGGGCACTTAACATAGATTCTTTGTTTAAGGAATAAAATGGATCTATAATCAAATTATTATCTAGAGCTGTATTTTGTTTTCTTTTTAATATTTATAAATTAACCTTTATGAAAGTTAAAAAAAAATTATTTATTTTAAAATGGCTTATTTTATTTTTCAAAAGTTATTGAGAAACTGGATTTGAATTGACCATGGTTAGTGTCAAAGAGATTGTTACCCTTGTAAAAAAAAATTATATTTAAGGGTCTCATTACAATATCGTCTAGGATCACAAAATTCTCAGGGTCGTCCCTGTCAAGACTGAGAAGTTACAAGGACATTGCTCAAGTTGCAAACAAAGTTGGGTTTGAAGTGATTAAGGAAAAGGATTTTGCTAAACCACAGGCAAACCCATGGTATACTAGGCTGAAGATGGGGAGGATTGCTTATTGAAAGAACAACATTTTAGTCACAGTGCTTGCGTGGCTAAGACTACATCAAAGGGTGTTGTGGGTGTGCACAAGATGCTATTTGTGACTGCAGATTATTTGACTAGAGGCAGTGATTCTGGAATTTTCACTCCTACGCATCTGATTCTCTGAAGGAAGCCTGAATGTAAGTTCGGTTCGAATTCAGATTAAGAGACGTAACGTAATGCGTAAGAATTGATCGACGATTGCAGATGTCAATTTCGTGCATGCTTCATTGTTGCTTATTGGATTTAATTTAACAACTTCATCTTTTGCGGCTTAATAAGCGTGCTCTCTTGAAAAATGAGATTCTCCAATTCGTCGAATTTTAGCGGAAAGTAGATTGAACTGTCTTAGTTGTTTTCTGGAAGAGAAAATTACTGAGAAAGTTGACAATGTGCTCTCACTTATGTTATAAAGTTTCTCAAATTAACTTTTCTGCTTCTTTGTAATATTAAGATTTTCATCCTTTTTTTCTATGTATGTACTCTCTCTCTATCTTCCACTTGTGTCTTTGCTTTGATTAGTGTTGCATTACTTTTATCATTACATTGTGTTGGGGCACTAAAGTCCTGTTTGGTGTACTCTGCTTTACTCATTTTTATATAAAGTATCTCTTAAAAAATAATAGAAAAGGACAAAAAAAAAACTGCTTTATTGTAATTCTAACCACAATTTGTTATGGTTATTAAACACAAGTATCCAGCTTTTCAATTTAAAACTAGTTGGCTGAGTTGTAAGCCATGGTGGCATGTGGCTGTAGAATAGCTGTAATCGTCTTTACTTGATAAATTATTGATCGGATTATATGACTCATGTGAGGCCTGTCCGTGGTCCTTTCCATTCCATACACGAAGATATCAAATCTTGGCTACAGAATTTACTCGGCTATGAGCTTTGAATTGAGCGGAAATGTTCTCTTGCTAACAATGAAAAATCTTATCTTATTCATTTGGAAATAACGGTTTTCAAATTAGTAGAAAACCGTATGTAAAATTCTACTGCCACATCAGCAAGTGGGCAGTTTGCCCACTGTGAAAAGGAGAATAATTTCTTTGAATTGAGATAAAAAATTGTCCCATAAACAACTTTTTAATAAACAACTCTAGCATGGAACTCATTCCAGTGTAAGATCAACACTTGTGGACTTAAATCCTTAGTGTTGATCCAACCATCACCTTCCCGGGCCCAGTTTCTATTATTGTCCTAACCAATGGGTATGGGAATTCAATTTAAGTGACAACTGCATGGTATTAAATGATAAATTCATTTAAATGCAACGTCACATAATTTATTTAATTGAATGATCACCTAAACTAGTACTGTAACACCAACATCATTAGTGTGTATATTGTCACGAAGTTGGTGTAGTGCTACTTTTGAGGAGTTGAATAACATAGTTTTTGTAGATCTCTATGCTCTTACTTTGTTGATCTTATTTCTTATTCTATTAAATCAGTGCATGAGCATCATAATATCACCCTGCTTTTGGTCCTTTCCCATTTTTTTGTGAATATTAGAGAGCGTTATTTATCACATATCATCATTTCTATTATTATAATGTGATAAGTATCTCTTGCTTTGATGTTTTAAGGTTAGGATTAATGTAATGATTATTATTTCGGCTCTCACAAACGGGGAGTCTAATGTTAATGTTTTCTTTTAATAATTTAATCGATTTCTCGTGTATTTTGCCTAAAATTTACTTTCGAGAATATGCATCCCCCCGATATCAGAATATGACAAAACAATCATGCCTATGTTTGTATCATGTATGTATTTGCATAGATCTAGCTTTTGTATTGTGGAAACGATATATGTCTCGCTGCAAGTGCATACAAAACGTGTTGCTTGTTTCTCTCTGGATAATGCTATTCATCTCATCCCGTCTATGTGACATTATCTAATGTAGTTGGATCTTCATCTAAACACAGTCTTCTATGCCCCCATAAAGTGAGTTGGAGGAGGTTGAATGGCCTCTATAGGCTAACATGAGAGTGGCGATACAAGGTAACGGTGAAGTTTGGCCAGTCGACAAAATTTGATAGTATTTTTTTTAAACGTTTTGCAATAAACTTGCATTAAAAGCTCCAACACAGAACAATCTAAACTGACCAATGTTGAAAAAAGACAGCAATTGAATTGCAGTTTCTGTTTGGCCGTCTTGGCTATTACCATTATTAAAGTTTAATTATCTTTCGTTGCTAGATAAATTTCTTTTTTTTTTTTAATTACCACGCCAGCATCTATTCTAATTACTCGTAATCTTGGGTAAATTTCCGTTTGCAGTTACCTATTCTGTTAACTTCAATTTAGTTTCAAATTTTCCTATTCTATTTCATTATATTACCAATGCAATTGAGGCAAATTGCTTATCTCATACTTCGTAGCCACACCGTAGCTGATCTTTCACGTAATCATCACGCCACAACTTAGAAACAAAAATGGTAAATGAGGATTATGACAATGTCTTTATATTAAAACACGCGTGTGCTTAATATTTTAACACTTCTATAATGTTATGTAATGATAACTTGAAATGTCACACAGCGATCACGCAAAAAATTTGTCGTGGCATTAGCTTACAATTAATTATTTTTTATCAATTGGAGAGACGACAAGTAATAGAGTGTTGTTTTTGTATCTAAATTGAAATTCGACGACCCAATTGGAACTAAATTAAAAGATAGTAATTCAATTGAGAAAAATTGAAGTTTACTAAATCAAAACTTAGTAATTCAATAGATATAAATTAGAATTTAATGATTTAATTTTGATTTTACTTAAAGTTCAGTCGCACAAGGAAATTTACCCTTAAATCCCAAAAACAAATGAGAGAAAATATGTAATCGATTACATTAATAAATACCAACTTAAAATGTTTAATAGTTTCTTTCAAGCTCATAATATATAAAAGAAATTATATTGTCCATTAAAATAAGTACATTTATCTGCTTCCATGAAGTTAATTATGTGGTGGGCAAGACCTATTAATTTTAAGTCAATCCAATTAATTAAGTTCCTCTTTGCCGGAAGCGACAAAGATTCATTCCATTAAAAAAAAAAAAACACAAAGCATGTGGCCTGCCATAACAATATTCAATTTTTGAAAAATTAATGTTTGTAAAATTATTGAGTTATAATTAAACAGATTAATTAGTAAAAATACATTATTAATATAGATGAGATTGAAATCAATCATTGTTAATTAATGATTTTCACAAGGAAAATTGCAGCAGCACTCCCCAACTTTATTAACTTTATGACAAACCTATCCCCGATTTCGCTTTTTTTTTTTTTGGCTGTCTAGTTGACGTCCCTACATATTTAGATGTGCATGGTCGATCAACTTTGCACATGGACATCACTTGCAATGATTTTCAAAGTAAAACTATCGTTATACTATTAAAGCACAAGAGTCTTAAACATGAATGCTTCTAAAAAATATAAACACTCATTTACTAAAACAAAACACAATGTTGTCTCCATTTTGTTTAAGTAAAATAATTAATAATTGTATAAATCATTAATTGTGATCATCACTAGTTTATGTGACAATGAAACCTATATTTAGTGTCAATGAATTATGTGATCAACTGTCACCTAGAGTAGTGACAATCACAATCATTATGTGATCAACTGTCACCTAGAGCAGTGACAATCACAATCAATGATGAATAACATTACTCTAAAATAATTCATTAATATTTGTGAAATTTATTTATACGCATCAATTTCTATGCTTCATTTTCTGGGAGGACGCTTTCAAGACTAAGATATATTGCAAGTGGGATTTATTCATGTTTATCGGCTTCTATGCTTCAATTCTAGGAGGACTATCTCAAGATTAAAAAATATTGTACGTTTATCGACTTCCATGCTTCAATTCTCGGTGGACCATTTCACCCTTCAAAAATATTACTACTGAAGCTCACACGCAAAGGATACTGAATAGAGTTATTTTGAAATGTTGGGAAGGACGGTACCAAGAAAAATAATGAACTTGTCAATGTTGTCACGAGACGAGATCAATAGATTGGGGACTATTGCTGCAATTTGTCCTTTTCACAATTGTTAAATTGTATCCAAATCCAAATTTCCTATGATCCTGGCGTGCGACCCGACCGTGATTGACAGCACGAATCTCGCACAAATCCACACATAAAAAGCCATTCTCCCATTTCACTTTACTCTTTGTACTCACTTCAATATCTTTTCTCTACTCTCTCTCTCTTCCACCGATGGACTTCTTTACTCTGTTCTGCACTGCCGTTCTTTTAGCCGGCGGCTTATACTGGTTTGTTTGCATTCTTGGCTCGGCCGAGCAAAAGGGCAAGCATGCCGTTCAGCTTTCTGGCGGCTCAATCGCCAAAGAAAACGTTCAAGATAATTACCAGCAGTACTGGTCATTTTTCCGGAGACCCAAAGAAATCGAGAAGGCAGAAAAGGTGCCTGCTTTCGTTGATACATTTTATAATCTGGTAACAGATATTTATGAATGGGGTTGGGGTCAGTCTTTTCACTTTTCTCCTTCCATTCCTGGGAAATCGCATCGGGAGGCTACTCGTATACACGAGGAGATGGCGGTGGATCTGTTGAATGTAAAGCCTGGGGCTCGAATTCTTGATGCGGGTTGTGGAGTAGGTGGCCCGATGCGGGCTATTGCAGCACACTCGGGGTCTAATGTAGTTGGGATTACCATAAATGAGTATCAGGTGAATCGTGCCCGGACGCACAACAAGAAGGCCGGTCTTGATAAACAATGTGAGGTGGTGTGTGGTAATTTCCTCCAGATGCCTTTTTCCGACAATAGTTTTGACGGGGCTTATTCAATTGAGGCAACGTGCCATGCCCCAAAATTGGAGGAAGTGTACAGTGAGATCTATAGGGTTTTGAAACCTGGATCTTTATATGTATCTTATGAATGGGTGACAACTGAATTGTACCGTGGAGAAGACCCGGAGCACGTGGAGGTCATCCAGGGGATTGAGAGAGGAGATGCCTTACCAGGGCTTAGGAGCTACGAGGACATTGCTCAAGTTGCAAAGAAAGTTGGGTTTGAAGTGATTAAGGAAAAGGATTTGGCTAAACCACCGTCAAACCCGTGGTGGACAAGGCTGAAGATGGGGAGGATTGCCTATTGGAGGAACCATATTTTGGTCACAGTGCTTGCGTGGCTGGGGATTGCACCAAAAGGTGTTGTGGATGTGCACGAGATGCTTTTCGTGACTGCAGATTACCTGACCAGAGGTGGTGAGACTGGGATTTTCACTCCTATGCATATGATTCTCTGCAGGAAGCCCGATAGTAAGTCTATTTCTAGTTCGGATTAAGAGATGCAATGTAAAGCATAGGAATTGATCTACGATTATGAAGGTCAATTTTGTGCTGTTTTCTTTTTGTTATTCGTGTTTTACTTTGTTGTTGATTGGATTTAATTTAACAGCTTTATCCGTTTTAGCTTGATTGCTTGCTTTCATAGAAAGAAGACCTTCGTTCTGCTTAGTTTATTATTGATGTTGTCGGCTTGAAGTAGATTTGGCTGTCTTATTTTATGTCGTGAGAGCCGAGAGGGAACGACACAGAAGTTTGACATTGCCCTCTAACTTATGTTAGAAAGTTTCTTTAAAGTAGCTTGTTCTTTTCTTTTTGTAATGGTAAAATTATCGATGATGGTCAATTTTGTAGTGCAATGCAGCATTGAATGTCAAGTGAATTGGAATGTCATTTTTCTAATTCTTTCTGCTGTATGTGTTATTGCTTTATACCACTTGTGTCTATGCTTTGAACTAAGTGTTGAATTATCTTAACTTTAGCATTAGTGTTATGCCACTTCAGTCTTGCTTGGACTACGTCGAATGTGCATTTTGGTATAAGGTTTCTCTCTCTCTCTTTTTTTTTTATCAAGACTGCTGCTTTATTGTAATTCTAACCACAATATTTAACTGTTATTATATATCCAAGTATCCAGTTTTTTTGAGTTAAAAAAACTGTCTTGGCTGGATTAGTTTATGGTTGAGTCGTAAGCAATGCTGGCCTCGGACTGTGTAATAGCTGTAATCGTCTTTAATTGATAAATTATTGAGTGGACACGGCACATGATTTAGTTAGCTGTATGACTGTCCTTTACATTGGATGTTTCATGTGAGGTCTGTTCGTGGTCCTTCACCACTTTAGATGTTTGAGACAGCTTTTTAAAATATGAAGAGACAAAATGTATCCAGATTCATTCAGTTTTTTAAGAAATTTTGTCCTGTGTATCATGTAATATGAATTATAGAACAAAAAAAATATGGAATTTAGCATCCAACGATGTAGTAGAGGCTACAACTTTGCTGCTAGGTTTTAGTACTTCACATTTTCGACTAGAGGAGTGTTCTTTGTTTGATTCATCGGGTGTTGATCGTTACCAACAGAAAGTATGAGTGAAAAGGTTATACCCGAATGAATGGTAATTGAATCTGAAAATATTTTGCCTCCAACTGTGAGTTAAATTGGTATATGCAAACCATTCCAGTAGTGTCGATTTAGAAGTGCGTTTAAAATATTATGTGAAAAAAGGTGTGTTCGAGCACGGAACTCGTTTCTAGCTAGTGTACATCCACGCATGTGGTAGACATTTGATTCAGGTGGCAGGCTTGTGGATTTAATTTATTTGCAGATGAACTTCCTTCCTTTGATTAATATATTGATGAAGTTAGTTGGTGCATGTGCTATGCTTTTGAATAGTTGCTTTGCAGATCTCTAAGCTCTTATCTGTTGTGATTTATGCCTATCCAGCTCGCGTTTCTCTGTTGATTTATGCATTTAATCAGTATCATGTCTTCTTCCTTTACAGACATTTGGCTATATTAGAGAAATCCTCGACATCGTCTAGCATTTCTAGTTATCATGTGATAAGTCTTTTGCTTTGATGTTTTAATGCAAAGTTGATGCACTGGTAACATCTAACCTGGAGAGTGACAAAACTTTTATTAAAGCTTGTGAATTTGTAACATGGAGGATATCCTTAGATCTAACCTTTCGACTCCGATTCCGTGCAAAGTTTGTCTTGCATTTTTTTTTTTTGTGTCTCAGATATTTTGACCTCCCCTTTGGCCATTTGTGAAAGCATATTGTTTTGAATCTCCAATCAAGTCGAGTCGATATAATCATCGATTAACATCACCGAGGTCTGAGTGTTTGTCGTAGGAGCAGCATAAAGTTTTGAATCTCCCCTTTTCAATGAACAGTCTATCTGTATTCCATTCTTTTACTTATTCATTTTGAAATTGCTTGCTATTTACGTGATATTTAGGACCTGAAAGGAAGAGCGAGCGAGCGAGCGTGAAATTCTTTCTTCTAGTTTGCATGGTCTAATAATAGATCCATCGACACTATATGTACTATTTGAATACTTCGAATTAAATGTGTTTGATTTGTATATGATGGAATTCAGTGTGTGGTTTTATCTTATAGTATTATATAATCTAGAATTTTGAATATAATTTATGCTATTTTTATTTTATTTTTTATCTAAAAATTTCCCTATTATCAACAAAACAACTTTTATGTATTAAGGAATTTATTATGTTTGCTAGAATTTATTTCTAGATACACATTAACAAATTCATATAAGATAGTTATAAGATATTTAAAAAGCTATTAGTATGTTTTCATAAGATTTTTGTGCATAAATAAAATATGTATATATAAGGTTCGAGAAAGAATAATGTTATTCAGTCCAATTAAGATTATAATTCAAGTCTATATGGTGTTAAGTTATAGGTTATAATTTCAGTGAGGATAAATACTCTTTGAGAAAGCGACGTGACAAGTTCAAACTTCATCTGTGTTTAGACTGCGCTTATGTTTGACCCTTCAATTTTCAAAAAAATTCATTCTTATCCAAATGGAGCTCAAACGGGGGCTACATATAATAAGATATTTTTCTTATTTTTAATATTAGTTTAATTATTTTAAAACCATTAGTAATTATTCTTCCACCAATAACTTAACATTTAAAACTTAAAAAGAAAGTGTGCATTTTTGGGCACCTAAGCCTGCATTAACCACGTCTTTTGGCGTTTAAGCCTGCGTTATGCGGTAAAAATAGGGCTGATCTCCCTTTTCCATGCTTTCCTCTTATGTGGGGCACCTTCTTCAAGTCTAGGCCGGCCTACGCCCCGCCTTTTTGACCTTTTAGAATACTAACAAAGTATCGATAGAAATATTAGGGCCCGTTCTCTTTACCATTTTCAAGCCGTTTTCTATTTTCGATTTTCCAAAACAGCGACAATACATTCTCTTTCCCATTTTCGAAAACTTGTTTTTGAAAACAAGTTGAAAAATTGTAAAGAAAACCCAAAACGAAACGCGTTCTCTTTCCCATTTTCGAAAACGCGTTTTTGAAAACAAGTTAAAAATTTGTAAAGAAAACCCAAAACGACATATTTGTCATTTTGGGTGTTTTCAGTTATAATCAAGTCAAAATTTTCAAAATGCGTTTTGGGCGTTTTCAAAACAATTTTTCAAAATGCCAAAAGAACATATTTTCAAAAATCTCAAAATGGACACTCAAAACACAAAACAACAAATGAATTCAAAAAACTCAAAACACAAAATTGAAATACAAAGAGAACAGCCCCTAAATTTTTCACGTGGATTGAATGAGAATTGATATTAATAAAAAAGAAAGACAAACTATACTCACATTTAAATACCTTCACTGGGCTTTCAGAGCTGTGATGTTGATAATTGTTAAGAGGGAAAAATACATTACTATAGTTTCGAAGTATACTTTTAAATTTGACAGACTTCATTAAATCTTTCAAAAGTTAGGGGGTCATATTTTATGGTCTCTAACTTGACAATATTTGTGGAATGGAGAAAACTTAGAAAAAAAAATCTTCAAAAAATTAAGAAACCCAACTACATGACTTGAAATAGTGGATACTATCAAAAAGTACATTACAATTTGAGAACAAATATTTTTTTCTTAATAAATCTTATTTGATCCATAAATAAGGCATGCTAGAGCCCATAATTTAATTATGAACAATGCTTAATTTTTTCTACTCTTAAACGAATTGACATAAAAACATACTAATTAGATATATAACTATGAAGTAAGAGCAAATCACGATTCACACATTAGACTCGCTCTGTTTGAATAAAAATGAAATATTATATTTTAAAAGAGAATCACGAAGTCTAAATAACCAAAAGGTACACAACAGTGAGGCTGTGAATATATCAAGTTCAATTGATACGCATTATAAAAAAAATTAAAAAAACACGTTTATAAACAATGCAAGAAAATTAAAAATCGAAATTGCAAAGAATGAACGCTTTGATTCATCAACTTATACAACCCAACCTTTGATTTATAGAAAGTTCAAATTGTATTAATATGTACTAACTTCTGAAATGCAATGATCTAATATAAGGCGATAGGCATAAAAGTAGGAGCCAATTTTGATTTTTTAAAAGTTAGAATCTAGAATTTTATACAAATTACTACTCAAATTAGAATTTTTAGATTTTTTATTTTTTTACCGCCCTATAAATTATTAAAAAATTATATATAAAAAATGACTCCATTTGGTATCCACAATTCTGATTCAAGAATCGAGAATCGACTCGATTTCGGTTTCCAATCTTTTTTTTTAAACTGTACTAAAACCTTCGGTTCCGATTCGATTTCAGTTAGAGAGGTTCGATTCTAATTAAAATGTCCAGGCCTAATAAGAACACAATTTATAATCACGATTACATACTAATAATAAAATAAAAAATAACCACAATCACATACTACACATTTTGTGAATTGCAAATTCCGTGTTAAACTCCTATTTGGTGTGGATTAAAATCTGAATTAAAATCTAAGTAATGTTTTGTGGACCCCACAATTTTTCAACAATACATTTAATCAAATTTTATCAAGATTTACTAAATACATATTTTAGCCAAACCAAATTGGGCGGTTTCAAATTACACAATTAACAAATTACAAATTATTTATTTTTAAAAACCACAACAAATTGGTCATAATCACTCTTCATCTTACACCACCTCACCTAACCCCACGCCACTCCACCACCATCGATGTCATCCAAATTGTCACCATCACATTAAATTTACAACTACCACCACCTCAAACAAAATAAGCAATTTCAAAACACATCGAGGACCACCTATGGAAACTTTACACAAGATCACCACCAACTGCAGTGCCAACACTTGCAACCCTTCAATCACTTAGCGTCAACGTCCCGCCAACAACAAACCTATATTTGACCATTTCAAAACATTCATCAATGGTAAGTCCTAAATCGACGTTTCACAACCACCACTTGCACGCAACCCATAGTCATCGCCTCAACCACCCAAGCTATATCAAGTAGAAATTTGACTCCGTTTACCCATCCCATTTTAAATAACTAAAAAACAAAGACGACGAAGCATTCTCCAATAAGGAAAAGACGACGTAAGCCCGAGCTCATTGGTGGTGGCGGCAAACAACGGGTGAAGGTGGAGAGGATTTTTGAGAATGAGAGAAAGGCTTCGACGCAATATTAGAAGATCAATCATGCTATATAGACATAATAATTGACATAATGTCATATGACAATATATCATTAGACTATTTAAAATACAATCATCTTTTTTATCTTATCTCGTAGTGCCAACACTTATTATGTTACTTTATGTGTCGCCTACTTTCTAGCAAAGTATCATTTTTCTTAGAAAATTTCTTTGGGGAAGAATTGAATTGGAGACGGGAGGGTGTGGGGAGGGTGTGGTGATGGATTGGGGGTATTATTATACCTAATTTTTTATTTAAAAAAAAACTATTACTACCTGATTTTTAATATGAAAATTGAAATGTAGTAATCTAGGTAATTTTCTCCCGTTTTAGATTTTCAAAGAATTTATCATGGATTCAAATTCGATACTTCAAAATTATAGTGAAACACGGAACAAGATTTTATTGGAAACAGCTAGACAGATGGCAAAAATGGGACAACAGATGTAGCATTAATACAAATCGTACCTGGAATGCTAAGAAAAAACAGTTGGAATTAGAAATACTAATGCAGTCAAAATTTGGGGACGGAGTATGCAATTAGCAGAATTTTATTTAATTTTAGCACAGAACTTGCAATTAAACAGTGGGTGCACAATTTTAAAGTCAAGATGAAGCCACCCTTCTGTTCTGTACACTCGCAAAATCCCCATGAGTTCCGATGCCAACCTGTCCGTTGGTGATCGAGAAAATGGCCTTATTTGTTAGTTTTCACGTCCATATCAAACCTATGAATCACCATTATGTCTTGCCCAAAGCTTCATACACAATTCAAAACCATGAACCCGTAATCAAGAACCAAAATTCCGTAATCAAGAACCAAAATTTGAAGTCAGATATCAGTGTTAAAAGAAGACGAGCAAAACGAATCAAAACATTAGTTGACAAAGGTAATATCTCGTCGACAAGAAGGCTTTTATCTTATGTGGAGTCAAGGTGTTTAGAAGATGCCCTCCATCTGTTTGAGAATATGAATGACCCAAGTCCTTTCATATGGAATGTGATAATAAGGGGACTAGCCAATAACGGGTTCTTTGAAGAAGCTATTTATTATTATCACCGTATGCAGTTTGAAGGTGTAGAAGCCGATTCTTTTACTTTTCCATCTGTGGTCAAGGCATGTACTGCGATTTTTGCCACGAAGGAGGGACAAAAAGTTCACTCGAGGATAATTAAGCTTGGTTTGGATAGTGATATTTACATCTGCAATGCTCTTATATTGATGTATGCAAAACTCGGATATGTAAAAGATTCTGATGAAATATTTGAAGGTATGCCTGTTAAGGATTTGGTTTCTTGGAATTCTATGATCAGTGGGTATGTTTCAGCAGGCGATGGTCAGAGCTCCTTGATGTGTTTCAGTAAAATGCAGGCAGATGGATTACAACCTGACAGGTTTAGCATTATTAGTGCTTTGGGTGCTTGTGCTTTCGGGCATTTTTTGTTGAATGGAAAGGAAATCCACTGCCAAGTGATTAGGAGACGGTTTCAATTAGATTTAATGATAGGGACTTCACTTATTGACATGTATGGAAAATGTGGTCTGGTGGATTACGCGGAAGGGGTATGTAATACCGTTTCTCAAAAGAACGTGGTTGTTTGGAATGCAATGATCGGTGCATATGCCATAAATGATAAATCATTCAAGTCATTTACTTGTACGAGGGAAATGCAAGAGAATGACAATTTGAATCCTGATATTGTCACATTGATAAACTTGCTCCCCTCTTGTGCAAAACTGGAAGCTCTTGTGCAGGGCAAAGCCATCCATGGTTATGCCATTCGAAAAGGATTTCTTCCTCATTTAGTATTAGAGACTGCTTTAGTTGACATGTATGGTAAGTGTGGGAGGCTGAAATTGGCTGAAGGTATGTTTTTCTACATGAAGGAAAGAAACTTAATATCATGGAATGCCCTGATTGCTGCTTATGTGCAGAATGGCTATGCCAGAAAAGCTTTGGAAATGTTTCAAGATTTGCAAAACGAAAATTTTATCCCAGATGAGATGACATTTGCTAGTATCCTGCCTGCATACGCTGAGAAGGCCTTGCTAAAAGAAGGGATGCAAATTCACAGCTATATATGTAAATTGGGTTTTGCTCCTAGTACATTCATCTCCAACGCAATTATGTACATGTATGCAAAATGTGGGCATCTTCAGACTGCAAAAGAAATCTTTGATAGTATGTTGTTTAAGGATCTTATTTCATGGAATACGATCTTATTAGCTTATGCCATCCATGGGTTTGGAGCATCTTCCATTAGATTATTCTCTGAGATGAGGGAAGAGGGTATTGAACCGAATGGAAGCACTTTTGTTTCGCTTTTATCATCCTGCAGCATTTCTGGGATGGAGGATGAGGGTTGGGAGTATTTTAATTCAATGAAAAGGGATTATGGAATCGATCCTGGAATAGAGCACTATGGCTGTATGCTTGATCTACTAGGACGTGCTGGTAATCTTGACTTAGCTAAATGCTTTATAGATGAAATGCCTATAACACCAACTGCCCGGATCTGGGGATCTTTGCTGGTTGCAAGTAGACATCATAGAAACGTAGAACTAGCTGAGTTAGCTAGAAACCATGTGTTGTCATTGGATCATGATAATACTGGATGCCATGTCTTGCTCTCAAACATGTATGCTGAAGTCGGCAGATGGGAAGATGTAGAACGGGTTAGATGTTGGATGAAGAACCAAAGATTAGAAAAAACCATTGGATGCAGCATAGTTGAGTACAATAGTAAGACATTCCGGTTCACCAATCATGATAAATCACATATTAAGAGTAACATGATTTATGAAGTTCTCGATATGATTTCGCGGAAAATAGGGGAATATCAGTATGTCCCTGACGTCACTAAGTTCAAGACAAAAGATTTGTTGAAGAAAATGGATAATGCTCCTTTCTGCCACAGTGTGAGATTAGCAATTTCATTTGGCTTGATCTCCACATCGGTTGGCAAACCTGTGCTTGTTAGAAAAAACATTACAATATGTGAAGATTGCCATAGTGCTGCAAAAATGATTTCAGAGATAACTAACAGAGAGATTATAGTAGGAGACTCAAAAATATATCACCATTTCAGGGATGGGCGTTGCTCGTGTAGAGATTATTGGTGAATCCATTGTTTGAAGGACAAGAATACTCGTAAAATTATTAGCTTGAGATTTTTGGATTCAGTAGGTATCACTGGGTTCATCTTCACATTCTTCAAAATGTACCAATGTGGTCAAATTGGTAAGGTGAATAGGCTAATACTTACTCCTTAACGAGTGTGGATGGCATCAGAATATCAGGTGTGAAATGCTGCTATTATTGGGAGTTTTATTAGATTAAGAAGTCGGAATTCAGGTAAACAGAAGGAGATAGGTGTGTTGTGTATCTTGTTAAAAGAAAGACATGGTAACTATTTACAGGTTCATTGAGATCATATTGGACATCTGTATAAACTATTTTAGTGGGAGCTTGGGAGCTTGAGAAACTGTTTAGGATAAAAATGTGGTAGTTAAAAGAGTGTTAAATATATTATGCTCAACATCGCAAAATTTGTTCAAGATGTTTTCAAGTCTGGTTACTGGGTTGTTGTGTGCCCATATAATATAGTTTTGTTGTAATAAAACAGAAATTTTTTTACTAAATAAATAAATTATTTATTTATTTATTTAGTGTTAATGCATTTTACTGAATATTGAGCATGTGAATAAGATTATCAATGATCACAAGTGATAATATAAATTGGATGCTTTTGTGGAGAAGTACAGAGTAATACTACTTATATTTTTTTATTATGAATAAAGTTGTTCACAACTAATATATGAGAGTTGACATCTTGTACTGAAAGGCTACAATGTTGACGGATTCACTATTCAAATTGTAATATGTCCTTATCATATAAATAGTTTAAATGTGACAATAGTACACTCGGAGTGTATTGAAAGGAACACCGAGTGTATTGAACGGAACACGCGTCGAGTTTAATCATATAGTATAATTGTGTGGAGAATTATATTACTACTTGATCGTAAGGTCTTTCATGTAATTCTCTAGATAGGATTGTGTATATCTTTTCGGGAGTTTAATGAATCTTTGATTCATCAATTGATGAGAAATTTAATTGATCAAATATTTCAATGGGTTGGGAGCTTCAGAACAAGCGAAGTAGTGACACAAATCCGTGTCGAGAACCTTCGCCTTTTAAAGCGGGTTGAGTAACTATTTAAATATTTTTTGTAGAACAATTATTAATCTAAGCTTGGTATTTAAAGATGACTAAACTTCAACATATGCGAACGGTTCACGTGACCATTGAAAAGAAAAATGAAACTTAGACCCTGTTTGATACACATTCTTAAAGAAATAATGCATTTTAAATAGTGATGTTATGAAAAAATATGTTGTTAAAAAAGACGGAAAAGTTTTGAATTTGCGTGTAATATTATTTTACTGAATATTGTGTGGTTGAGAATGAGTATTGAAAAAATGAAATTTTTTAGAAAGTGAATCAAACAGGGGCTTAAACACACCCTTAAGTCAATCAGAATAACTAGAGGGACAAAAATTGTCATTTGTGTCATTACCTTATTTTATAGATTCTATGAGTGCAGTCTTTTGCTTTTAGTGAAGAAGAAGGACTTATAATTATATTGGATGGTGTGAGATTGACTAGATAGGATCTAATTATTGGAGTTTGGATAACATATGACTCAATAGATCCATATGGTAGTTCGGTAAGATGTTGGACTCAATTGCAATTACTTGAAAAGCTTTGAACTTGACTATAATTGTAATTGAAATTCAACGACTACATTTGCAATTAAACCTATGGCCTGATTAGAGTTTGACTAAACTTTAAAAGGGAAAAATCGAAAATTTTGTTTTCTTGATTTTTTTCTTGGATCGTCCAGTCCTAAATTTAGTTTTTGTTTTAATTGGAAAGAGTGTACACACGTCGATGCAGTCTTTACTTTAAAGAAAACTATAGAAAATTTGAAGCACCAAGTTCTTAAAATCAAAAGTTGAAAGTTCATAATCTAAAAATGCTAAAAATTTATGATTCAGATCCGACTAAGAACTTGATCATCCATAATTAGGTAAACCATAAATTTATGTTTTTTTTATTTTAATATACACGTGAACATCTAATAAAGATATTGATCTATTGAATAAAAGAAAATTATTTTTTCACGTAATTTATGCTACAGTTACAAGATTGACTAGTTTTGATGAGATGAGATTGTAAGCAGGATTAGAAGAATAAGTTCTCAAGAGAATAATTAT
Source organism: Fraxinus cuspidata (assembly GCA_903798385.1). Classification (NCBI taxonomy): domain Eukaryota; kingdom Viridiplantae; phylum Streptophyta; class Magnoliopsida; order Lamiales; family Oleaceae; genus Fraxinus; species Fraxinus cuspidata. The sequence continues at coordinate 27,541 of CAIGRP010014711.1, forward strand.
TTCTGGTGAATAGGATACTGATTTACCAACCAGACAGTCTTAGGGAAGAAATAGAGAAAGCAGAGGATAAGTGAGACTTTGTAAAAGATAAAAAGTTATTTCAAGTAACAATAATGAGTCGTTATCTTATCCCACAGTAATGACTTTTCTACAGTCACTTTGTTTTTTTGATAACCTTGGATGTCCGGACTAGTTTGTGTGCACCTCGACTAATTTCACGGGGCCCTGAAGTTAACGATCGGGTAAATCTCCAATGGCCCTGAAAGAACTCGAACTGGTGAACATTGAAGAATAAACTCAAGGAACTAACTTCAGGGTTCTTTTCAACAGTCACTTTTGAAGCATACACGAGTGGAGTGACTGATTCGATAGGCCACAAAGGAAAGGAAGGAGCGTTGGGCCATTGCTAGAGTAGTGTTGGTTGGGTGGATCAATAATGAAATCAACAAACTTGTTACACTTGTCAAATATCCTGCTGTTAATATGGATAGGACAGGGGAGACCGACCTACCGTGTAGGAAAGAAAAAACCTAATCGCTTTGAGGACTAAAGAAAATGATTCAAAGAATTCATATTTTATGCCCATGTGTGGTTGTCGGTTGAGATTAAAATCGATTTTTTTATATAAATTTTGATGAAATATATGGTTGAAAAGTTGTGAATCCCGTAAAATATGTGGCTAAAAAATTAAATCCTCTGTTTAGGTTCCATTAAAAACAAGTTTTGGAGTAAATGTAATTTGGAATAGTAGTTTTTTTTTTTTTAAGAATGTGTTGTTAAAAAATAAAAATTGGGTTTATATATAATATTATTTTATTTGATAATGTGTGATTGAAAATAAGAGAGAGAAATATATTTTTTAAATAATGAAATTCAAACAATGATTAATTATTGACTTTGATTTAAAAGATTTTAATCGATCACTGAACAAAAACTATGTTAGGAACTCCATTTTGATTATATTCCATAATCATTGAATGAGCTTGTTTTTGAATTCGATGAGGATTCTAACAAAAATATGTTTAATTATTCCGTCCATCTGGTCAACATAATTTTAAGAAATCGAATTAAAATAATAATAGTTTTGAATTATCCAAATTAGTTGCTTCTATGATGGTTGTTGGATCGACTATAATATTTGATTGTGTTGCACATTGAGTTGATTAACAATATCTTATGCGAAAAAGTAAGATTTATGAAATTATATTCATACTTTATTCCCGTTAAGAGTTTCGGTTTGATTTTGCTTCTTCAATAAAAAAATAAAAAAAAATCTGACATTAAATTGTGTATATTATTGTAATTTATTTAAAGTAGCAACACCCAAATAATGTGTTATATAACTATTGGAGCATATATTTCTTATTTTTCTAAGTCCACGCTTGACAAATTTACAAATAGTTTATGAATAAATTAGTAATGAATCTAGTAAATAGAACTCATCTCCTTTCTTCAATGGATAGGATAAAAAAATTTCACTATTGGTGTAGCGAAGAGAATCATAAGTATGATTCTCTAAATATACGACGGTTGCATAAAACAATAAGTAAAGTTTACTTGTCATATCAGCAATAATTTTTTTTTTATTTTGCCCATTTGATATTATAAAATGCATAGTTAAAACTTAAAAATAATGTTAGATTTGACTAAATTTATAAATTACTTGCTAAATGAAGGCTAAATTTCCTCAATAAATAAAAAAATAGAGAGAGGATGAAGATTTAAAGTTACGTTTGATTGTCAATATTTTTCATGAAAAATGTTTATTTTCCACCAATTTCTACTTTTATACCTTTTGTTTGATAATTTTTTCCATGGAAAATATTTTCCTATTTTTGGTCACGTGACCATATTTTCCTTGAAAACAAGAAAAATATATTTTTTAGGAAGATATGATTTTTATTTTCTAAATAATTCATTCTCTCTTTTTCTCCTCTACAAACCAATAAAAATGAACAAGTATAATATTTTTCTAAATTGAAATCTAAATTAATTATGCACATTTAATTAATAATTTTCATACAAATAAATTATAGACAATTAAATTGTCTAAAATTTATTTTCTTTCAATGAAAATTCAATGCTCGTAATCAAACGTATCCTAAGAAGCAAATGGAATAATCAATAAAAGAACAAATGAGATAACCTTCAAGGATGGATTTATGTGATAGTAAATTTTTATATTTTTGAGCCAAAACGAAGTCTAAAAATCTTTCTTTATATTCTATTTAGTATTTTACACAGCACCCCTAAAATTGAGGGAAAAGAAAATTCAAATGAGTTAAAAAAAACTAATAAAATACTACTATAATATTCACAAAAATGAAAAAATAAAAATAGACCAGTCATGACAAAGCTTTAAAAAACTGCAGCTTTGTCGTGTTGTACGTAGACTCTCTCTTCTCAGTCAACTTGATCCTCATTTGTCTTGTACCCTGGGTCTGCTGCTTCTCGGAAAATAAGCTCTTAACCACCACCAAACGACGTCGTTAAAGCACCCAACCAATCCACGACACTTTTCCATGATTTTCCTCACGAAAAATCTCCCGTCATCGTCTTCAAGCTCTGCCATAGGCTGCAGGTACGCCCACGCCGCATGCTGCACTAAAGGATCCTTGATCGGAATCTCCTTCCAGCTGTCCATCCGAATTGTCACAGGAGATCCGATCGAAGTCGGCGATGCCGGAAGTATGTCTTTCAGGCTGGTGTAGCTTGAATTTTGAACCGGAGTCATCTCTATATCGAAATTTTGAAATTGATTAATGCCATTGGCTACGAGAAATCGGCGAGCTTGCGAGCACTTCATCAGTGGAAATTCAAAATCACTGCAAGGATTAAGGATCTGAGTTTCCATCCAACTTTTTTCAGGTGAGTGTGTGTGTGTGTGTGTGTGTGTGTGGAGAGAATGGGAAAGAAGGGAAGGTGAGAGTGTGTAGTAAATGTAGGTCAGTGAAGGAGATGAGTAGGGTCCACGCGCAATGGGAAAGGAGAATTTGTAAAGACACGTGCTCAGGTAGCAGTTAGTTGATGGTCCAAGCGCGTGGATTGCGTCGATCAACTGTCTTCGTGTTCGTGTGTTAACCTTTGAATTTTGGTATTAAATAATTTGAATAATAAAGAATGAATTGGGCGATTTGGATATTTTCAAATTTTATTTTCAAAAATTTCAAGAAATATTCATTTAATTTATCTATGTTTTTCACACGTCTTGTTAAATAAAGAAAAATAGAATGTGTAATTTAATTTAACATTAGTAGAATACATCATCACCGATAGTAATAAATTACATACTTCATCGTCCAATGCAAAAAGTACATAAAAACTCCATTGAACTATGATCAAGGGATCAATTGTCATCTAACTAGTGATATATATCTACTATTGATATATAATAGTATTCAAATAGAAATAGATATTTTGGTTGATTGTCTTAATGTGATAATGCCCCAAATATTGGGAGCAATCCTAGTCACTGAAGGCTAAGACAACGCGTTGCATATAGGTAGCAAGGGGGTGACAATGCCCTGAGGGTGTGAGGAAGGGCCCAATGTTCAATTGACATTCTTCAAGAGTTCGTTGACAAGTAATAGTAAAAATGAGTAAATAGTACCATCCGTCGAGGATTTCAATTCAAGTTCGATCAATTCAAGTTTAAAACGAATAAAGACTTAATTAATGGTTGAACTTGAGTAACTATTATTCTAACTAAGTTATACTGTGTATTTAAACTAATGGAAATGAAGTTTGGAGAAAAATAATTGATTGTGAAAAACGTGCTAAGAATTTGATACTATCATTAATATTCGTTATAATACCCAAAATCTCATTTTAACCCAAATTACGCTTAGAATGACCATCATTAATCTTATATAACAACTTCTTCCTAATGGGTTATGTTAATTGCCAATTACGATTTATACCTATTTTGAACTTCCAGAGAACAAAATAAGTCATGAAAACGTTTAGATGTTGATCATTCATTCAAATGGTAATTTAAATATTCTTGATTTGGAATTGAAGATCTCAAGCAAGATGATTGGAATTTCACATAGACTAATTGAAGACATTCAAGAGGCGAAAATTCGTCTTCAATCTTTTTGTAATTCGATATTTTGGGTGACGAATTATCAATTTAATGTGTTTTTGTAATACGAAAATTATAGTCTAAATTCATTGTGCTTAGGATGATGATGTTAACAAATAGTAGATGTTCTTGAAGTAAAATACTAACACACAACAATTTCATAATACACAAGATATAGATTATAATAGTAGAATAATACATCGATATTTTGCACCCCCAAAACTAAAAAATATATTGCCCTCAACTTATCAATATGCAGATGAAATGTAACAAATACAGCCCAAGAGAGATCTAAAGACTCGCTGGGGTTTTCGAATAATGGAATCATAAATGGAACCAGTGGGTTGGCAGTGGATGAACTTGGCTGAACAAGAGCTCGCGTGATGTGCACATTAATATTGTCTAGCTGTCTAAATGTTGAGTGACCTGATCACATGCTCGAATAATGCAATCTTAGTCGAAGTTGATCCTACTGATGGTCCGATGAAAAGACTACTACACATTCCCGATGATGGCTACGTCTTGCTGTAATGCCCATATCATCCTAGGTTTCTTCACGTGATTCGTCAGGAAATGATGAAGAAAGACAATATTATTGCTAGCTGACTCTTGAGCTGGTTGCTGGATTGTTGCAATAGGGATGAAGCTCATAGGGCCATGTGGGTTATACAGTTTGCTCTCTCGTATGTCGAATGGAACAGAGTGAGCTAGTCATTGTCCTCCTATCAATCATTGCCTCCACTTCTGTTGCTAGCTCACTCGATAACAACGAAGTATTCATTGACATGACTTCAAGTCTCTTTTGGGTAATAAATGAAATAAAATAAATAAATAAAAAACACTATAAAATCGTTGATCTTCTCCTCTATGAAGAAAAATTTAAATTTTGTAATTTTCAAGGTTTAAAGTTATCATTTTCATATTATTATTATTGCTTCAACTTCATATTGATCGTTCTATACAATCCATATTTAATAGATAGCAGTTTATTAAACATATAATGCAATATGTTTGAAGTTTGATGACATATTTCCAATTGCATTTTGGATAATTCCACTTGTAAACGGGATTTTCCCCTGTACAAATATAGTTTTCTATCCTGATCAATGTTGGGGAGACAAGTGTCTCTCGACCATGTACAAGGGGAAATCTCTTGTACATGTAGCATGTTCCTTGCATTTTTTAACAAACTTTATTAAGAGACAACTTCATTCGAAGTTTGTTAAACAAACAATTAACTCTACGGAATAAAAAGGATATTTTAGTCTTTCTAAATTATAAGAGGCTCTTTACAGTTAAATATTTAAATATAAATTATTTTTCTATCAAAATATTCATTAAATGATATAGAAAAAATAGAAAAAATAAAACATTTGTTCGCGTGTCAAAATCATTACTCCCACCCATTTTGCACCCTTTTAACTAGGCATGTATAATAAATTCCCCACATTAAAATACCCCCAAAATAGGAACACATTTTAGAAGGGCAGCGACCGCAGAGAATTCCTCAAACAAACCTAATTGTAAAGACAAATATTTTTCAGATTTTGATCGCGGAATTGGCAGAATCTGCAGCTCCGACCGCCACCGACGCTTTCTGTCTCTCTAACTTACACTGATTGCAAGTAGTTTGAATGGAAACTGACACGTGGTGACCTACAAGAATGACACACAGTCATTATAGCTGCTCTCTACCGCACATTCTTCCTTTAACTTTCCATGGTTAGTGTCGCTCTCTTTCATATTGTAAATCCCCCAATATCCATATCAAATCACCGTGCAGTGCAATACACGGGTAAAATACTTCATGCTGTTAATATAGTGTATTGAGTACTGTTCTTGTATATTATGGCTATTTAGTTAAAATTGGAACTTCCCATCTTTTTCATGTTTCTGATATTGTTGAATCGGTGATTTTTCATGATTTGATGCGGGATTCTGTGGTTTATTATGAGTGATAAGATCAAAGCAATTTTGGAAACCAGGATCAATGAAAAGGATTAGTGATTTTATTAATTGGTAAAGGTTGATTCTTGTTTTAGATTTACATGTCCTAGGTATCTACTATTTTGGTATTTACATTTCTTGAGGTGTATATGACAACTGGATCTATTATTTTGTGAAAAATAAAAATCACACTTAATTCCACTTAATAGTTCACGAATTACCAACTTAACGGTTTTTAAGTTACCAAATGGTTGTCACTTAAACCCTTTTTAGTTTTGACCCTATGTGCCGAATTAATTAATCAAAAGCAACAAGTTACTTTTAATTGTTTTTAGATTGTTAAGCATCCTATATTGAATTGTTGCATTAACAAGAAAATCAATAAATAACACAATATTGATGACAGATAAACCCAATTGGGTAAAAAATCCGGGACCAAGCCAGTTACCTCCACTATAGACAATACGGAGTGAGTTACACTCAGAGTTACAGTCAGATGCTACATAGCCAACTCTACTAGCCTTTTCGATCTATTTCCTACTAACTCCAAGGTCTGCTCCAATACCTGTTCCAAGACCCGCTCCAAGATCTTCTGCAATTGACTCTTCCAAGTGGAATTTCAAGAACCTGGTCCATGGCCTTGTGCTCTTTCTGCGCTTGTAGTCCAATTTCTCTCAACTTCCAGCAGCCTCTGAAGTTCAAATGAGAAAGTGCATTCCTAAAAGTGTTTATGAAGTAAGTGTTATGGATTCAATGGATTTGATGTTTTCCCCAATTTTGTGGTTGTATAAAATTAAGAAAAAATAGATTATAGCAAAGAGGCACAATGAACAACCACCCTAGTTTTCGTGCATAGGCTTGGGAATTTATAAGGGAGGGTAATTAGGTTGAATGAGCCGGAAAAAATATTTCAAAACAGCAAAATAGGGTTTTCTGGATCGACCCTCAAGCGAGAAGCTGACGACAGGCGAGCGATAGACATTATTTTTTGTCGCTCGAGCGCCAACAGGGCGAGAAGCTAGCGAAAATGCGACGCTGTGTTTCTCCTCTTTTCATGCTCAAACCCCAGACCTCACAACCCAATTTGTATAAATTGTACCCTAGGTCCTTGACTTTTACAACACGTTACAAATTAGTCATTTTGTCCACATAATCGCCAACACTAAAAACCTAACAAACTCCTTTTTGACATTCTGTGACAAAACTATACAATAAGTCAAGAAAAACAAAAAACAAAATTTAAACTACCAAAACTTCATCAACCGATGTCTCTTGCATTCCTTATTAAACTTGTTTCCTGAAATTCACTACTCAAATACCCAGCGTAAAAGCACGTGATAAGGAAATAATAAAATCATTAAACACATGAGACCAACTCTAGTTAGATTGAGACGTAATACTAATATTAATCCAAACACCAACAAAAATATTAGGATCACAAAAAATCAAAAACTCAAACAGTTAGGTAGATGTGGTATGGAATGCAATGCAATGCAATTAATAAATCTTCCTCTATCAATCTACTTCACCTCAAAAATTTAAATTCTCCCAATCAAATGGAATGCAATGCAATCAGTAAATCTCTCCATATCAATCTACTTCACCTAAAAAATTTAAATTTTCCATTCAAAACTTTTACGACTTCACTTTTCCCATTTTAACATTAACATATAATAACTCAAAACTGTAGTTGTTAGTATGCATAAGTATAATCAATGTACATTAAACTTCCCACATACTTAGTTCAAGTTAACATGGAGTAAATTGTATAAGTGACTCATGTGTATAAAGTATCACTAATCCTTTGTAGATAGACTTTAAACCTTAATTTTGTGAGAAAAGACATGCTAAACATCACTGTCAATAAGTGAATTCCTCTACTTATGAAAGTCAAAACCCTTTAAAGCGCATTAGGAACTTTAAGTAAAAGCTCATTTTGTATTGATATTTTCTTCTCTTTCCCTGACTTTGAGCATATTTTATTTTCACATCTTTCAATATTTTAATCTCATAATTATTTTTCACATCTTAAGTGCACTCTTATCCATTAAGCGACTAAAATGACCTATGTAGTGAGCTTTATGCCGGTTAATCCAAGTCAATTGACCATAGACACTAGGTTATGAGAAACCCCGCAGGCTTAATTGCTCAAGTCAAATAGGATACGAAGAAGAATATAAGATATTGAGCTTTTTTATTACCTGGGATAAACTTGAACTTCGGTTTAATAAATAAGGTTAATTCATGTTCAAAGTCACCTTACTAACATGTGATTGTCATCCCAAATTTCACACGCGCGGTTAAGTTCTACTAACAATATCATAGTGTGTGCAATACAGATGGTACATGAAGACACTTATATTAAGTACTCCATATAACCTAAGCCAACAATAGAAACTATGTTACAGCTCATCGATTAAACTCATGCTTGATCACAAATAACAAATTCAAGTATATTATATATTATGCTGTAAGAACAATTTCCCGCATTTTTATTTTTCAGATTTACTTTTTTTTTATTGTTTTTATTTTAAAAGCATGAATGCACCAAGCACACAAAAAAATGTCACACAAAAAAAAAAAAATGCATGAGTTTTCTACATAGAAAACAAATAAAGAGATATGATACATGCATAAATCAATGTCACGTAATGATAAAGCACGAGTATGCACCAAAAATACCTAATCAGTTAGGTATGTAAATGCTTTTACCTTTAAGAGCACTGTGATCTATTTAAAAAATTTTCAGATAACTTTTCTTCACCCAAACTTGCCTAGTGACAGGAATATATCCGGTCATCTGTATCATTAACTTGGTCAATTTACTTGCCTGATTAGTAAGGAAGTCAATTTGACCAACATAATCCCGATTCTTATTTCTATTTCGGTTTCTATTTCTGTTCAGAAAATGACGACACCTAAGCTTTGTGTCCTAACTCACCGCAATGAAAACAAGTAGGGATAAACCTAGGACCAAAGGTATGTAATCATTGATATCTATTCCTAAGTTGGTGTGTCCTACGCTGTCTAGTAGGCCTATGTCCTACATATCTTTTATTCTTTGGTTCAAGGTTAGGTACATGTTTAAGATGGTCAGTACCAGGAACAAATGTGGTTTTGGACGTACTATCAACATTATAATCATTTGTATTATATCCTAGACCTCCCTAATTACTAGCAGGCTTACCCATTCTTAGATCTAGCTTTATAGAACCACTAGAAAAGGCAAGAAGTTGAGACCAGCATGCTCTAGGTCCCTCAGAAGATTTTTAACCTTGATTTCTAAGGTTTCCCTTTCAACTGTCAGCTCATTAGCTCTCCTAGAGGTTTTCTCAAGCTCACTATTGAGATTTCTCCTCAGTATTTTAAGATTCATTCATGAATTTTAACTCACTCATGGTAGAGGTAGATTCCTGAATGTATGCTACGAGTTTCTCATTTTTCAACTCAAGTTCCGTAACTCGCGTACTTAAGGCTTTATTTTTTGTTATAATCTTAATGCCCTCCTCATAAATTCTATCATAAGTCTCATGAATATCTCACTTATTATCGAAATCTTCCTCACTATCAGAATCTTCTTTCGAATTCTCACTACTACTTATGCTCTCAGCCTTCTCACTCTCTTTATCGGATCCATTCTTAATTCTCGTAGTAAAGGCAATATATTTTCTACTTTCAAATTGTGGAGTTGAAAACCTTGTTGCTCATAGTGGTTCTGGAAGGGACAGATTGCAGTCTAAGTTTAGTAATCAGATTTGTGACTTCTGCAAGAAGAAGGGGCACTTGAAGAAGGATTGCTATAAATTGCAGAACAAAGAAATGTTGGCTGTAAGTCGATAGAGAAGCAATCAGAATCTTCATGTGGAGCAGACCTCGCAGAAAATATTGTAAGTGAGGGAGATCTCTTGGCTATTTCGACATCGAGTCTAAACTAGATGAGGATTTGATTCTGGATTCAACGTGTGTATTTTATATGTGTCCTAATAAGGACTTGTTTACTACATATGAAACCGTTTCCAAAGGTGTCGTGGTTATGGGAGACAACACACATTGTCGGGTTGCTGAAATTGGTACGATCAGATTAAAGCTATTAGATGAGACAATTAGAACACTTGGCCTGGTTTGACATGTTTTGGATTTGAAGAAGAATCTCATCTCATTGTCCATCACTGATTCAAAGGGTTATGAGTTTTTTGATGGAGGTGGAGCTTTGAAAGTTTCTAAGGGTGTCCAGGTTGTATTAGATGGACGAAAATGTCTCAATTATACATTTTGCAAGGTCGTGCAGAATTTAGAAGAGTCAATCAGCACATGTTCAGTACCGTGGTGGATATTAAGTTTGGTATAATACCTTTAAGAGCTCGTAAAGGGTTAGATTTGAAGAATACAGCTCAGTTGAGTTCCGAAAAATATAGATAATGTCGCTTTGTCATCATCACCTGCGCTGCCATTGTATTCAATTACTACGTACGGACCTAGTGGAAAAACGTTTGTGGATGCTAATTTTGTTAAACGTTTTAGCATAGTAGAAGGTGTAAAATCTAACAAGAGATCTTCTTTAAAAGCATTTGTGTTTGATTCTGTTTTTGGGGTGTGTTACAACCCATTTTGGTGAATTTTACAATCATTATGATTTTTTGAGAATTTGAGATAATTCTGGAGAGTAGTGCTTGGATTCATTGGAAGAGGTGTATTATTTTGTATTTAATTGGAGAAATCATTTTTGGTTATTGTTGAAAAGTCATTTCATTCCTTGAAAGCAAATTTTCTTCTCTATGTGGAGAATATTTTGGAACTTTGTGTAGTGGAATTTGTGTCAAGATAGAAATTGTTAGAATTTGGGCGTGACCCAAATTTCTTGTTGAAATAATCGGAGAATTCTAATTGAAATACACGTCAAGAAAATTTCAGTTTGGAATGCTATTAGAATCCTATGTCAAGTTGAAGTTCTATTTTCGAAACCCATTTGGAGTTGAAAATTAGTATTGAACTTGAAGAAGAGTTCGGGATGGAGAAAATAACTTGGAACAAAAATAAATAAATAAATTTGGGTAGCCCCGGGCATGGGCGCCATCTGCCCCTATTCCGATTTTTCGTGTCATTCCCTCATTTTTCGTTTTGGACTCGATTTTTCGGTATCCTACTTTATCAACAACTCTACTAGGAGGGTTTGAACGTCCCCTGCACGTTCTCTTCTATACAATTTTGTAATGTAAGAAAAGAGATTACTAGAACTTCAGGATCGATTACATATTTTTCCATTATTATTAGTACAATAAAATCTCTTAATTCCTCTACCATATTTTTTTTTCTTCTTTTATTTTTTTTTTTTTTTTTATATTTTTTTTTTTTTTTTTTTTGTGTGTTTTCTTTTTTTTTATATATATATNATCGATTACATATTTTTCCATTATTATTAGTACAATAAAATCTCTTAATTCCTCTACCATATTTTTTTTTCTTCTTTTATTTTTTTGTTTGTGATCAAATACTTCATTATTGTGCCACATAACTTCAACATCTCAATCTGGTGGTTGGTTTCATATCAAGTGGTATCGAGGGAAACGTGATCTTTGAATTCTCAATAATTGGTATCAGATATTTTGGGCATAATTAACACTACAGTCTCCATACATGCAAAGATATGAACATTTCTTTCTCCTTGTTTTCTTTATTAATAGTTTGTTTTATTCATGTGTTGCTGCCAAAACATTTATTTGATTTTGTGATAATGGTATCTAAGTGCTCTTTATTTTTAAGTTGGTATTTTCTGTTTCTTGGAGAGATCTGTTATTCGTTTTTTGGTAGCTTGCAGGTTTGTATTTAATGAAATCCATAACTTTAAGTTGGTGTGTTGAGTATTGAAATTTTGCTCTCTTTTTGGCCAGTTGCTGAAAATTACCCCGACTTCCTAAAAACATATCAATGTTACTTAAATACGTGTGACATGTAACTAATATTGTCGTTGAGAGTTGGGACCAATCCCTTAAATTTGTACAGGATATTTGTTCGGAAAAAATAGCACGTAGAAAAAATATAAAAGTAAGACGAAAAATTTACTAACTATCAAAGCTTTCATCACCATATGAGAATTTTGTACAATCATATATAATTTCACTCGCTCAAACCCCCAAGTATTGTAGGAAAAATAATTTTCTGAACTTTATCATACCCCCCAATTTCTACTCTTTAAATAACACACAAGGAGAACAAGAAAAATCAGAATCCTAGACTTACAATTTTGCCTTACAAAAGCCCTCAAATCACGTGCCCAAAACAAAGAAAAAAATCTCACGAGTATATATAAATTATTGACCACTTATATAACGTAATTTGGGTTGACAAATGATTCTGCCAATTCATTCCTTTACAATTCATGACACTGGAATCCTTTTCTATTGCCAATTCAAAAAGGGAGATGCGTATCCGTGCTATTAAACTTGATAAATAATTATTAATTGGATGATTTTCTAATACTTAGGGCCTGTTTGGATCAGATTAAAATCTGATTTTAATATAAGTCAAAGTCAAATAATCAATATCTTTTCAACCATACATTTCAAAAACTTCTATCACAATCCACTAGAAATTTAATTTTAATCTCCACCAAACACCCTCTTAATCTAATGTAATTATGTTAATTGTAGGTAAAATTAGAACTTCAATGCAATTGACATGAAAAAAGGACATTTTTGAGCTAATTTGAAGTTAGTTTGGAGTATTTAAAAACTTAACAAATGTACGAGGTTGATTAGAAGTATTAAGAGAGCAACCGAAATAAAATCGTAAGTTTCAGGAGGGAAATTCAACTTATCAAATGTTTGGAATTAGATTGCACATTTTTGATACTTGAGACAGACCAATTTTGGATGATTATGGAGGTTAGGGACCAATATGGAATCTTCCAAAAGTTGTGGCATCAAAATTGAAGATTAGAACGAAAAAAGGTCAAAAAGGACGAAAACTTGGAAAAAGGACCAAACCCATAAGGAAATTCAAAAGTAAGGACCAGTCCGCACAAGCTGAAGTTCATGGTCAATCGCGATCAACTGCGGTATGAATCCGTCATCAGTTTGCCGCAATTTACTTAGTGGTGGATAGCGGTTCAGTCCATTGTCGAGTTTTCTTTGCTTTTTTGTTTTTTGTTTTTTTTTTCACTTTTCTTGATATGTTTTAAGTCTTTTATGAGGAACGACTTTGAAAGCACTCTTACTACAAGAAAAAGTAGGGTTTTGAATATTTGACTTGGAAGAAGGAGATTCTTGATGCAAAATTGTCAATTTTCCTAGTTTTTCTTCAAACCCGGTGATATACTCCAATATCTTCTCGAATTTTCTTCTTTCATGATGTGCAACTAAATCGAAAGTTAGGACAAATAATGTAATCTAGTTGTAAGCCTTTAATTTCAATTCTCAAGATTCTTGATTTTAATTCTTTCGTGGGTAGATTTTATTTCAATTTTGTAAGTTGTGGTTCTTTTAAAACCGATTCTTTAAGTGGAAACACGTTTTATTCCTTTGTGGTGACTTTGTACACTTGGCGTGGCTGGATTGGATCAATAGCTATCACTTGGACTTGTTTTTCTTGGAATTAATATGGACCGTTGATATAGATCCATGGCTGTAGTTGAGGGTATGAAGGACCCTTTGGGTCACTGTATAATCACAATTCTTCCTTCTTCTTCCCGTCAGATTCTTTCCTTGGTGTGAGGCGATTTCTAGGTCATTTTGAGAGTTTCTTATTTTTGGGCATTATAATCTGTCTGTAGTTCTATAATCGGATAGTTCATTCGAGCCTTGTTATTTAGTGCGTATTGTTGTATAAGTTCAGTGTTTTAGGTTGTATTTGATTACAATCGGTAAATCTACTTTGATTTAGAGGCTGTGATGTGGTCTTTGTGTAGATAGATTGGGAGATCCTAATTGTGGATCGATGACATATTGATGTTGTGGAATTAGATTGAGTCTTGGTCCTATAAAACTGTTGTAGCTTTCTCTTGGTGGTTCTTGCATAGTGACGGGGCGAGTGTTTGCCTCTGAGCCCCCCAAATTAGGCTTCGCCGAACTGGGTGATCAATTGGTGTTACTTTTCGTTTATGTACTTTATTTTCTTGATTGTGTCTGGTGTTTTGTCGCTGCAATCTTGGGTGTTTTGGTCCCAACAAATTCTTTATTGTCTTTGAATTATTTGATCACTAGTTCATTGTTTTGTAAATTTATAACTAAACGAGAGATAAATTATTATAGATTTAGACCACAGAGTAAAATTTGACAATTGAACAAAAGGTAAATATACAATTTTATAATTGTTGTAGTCTTTAATTGAAATTTTAGTTGATTTATTGCGTTTAGTTAAGATTTATTCTGATTCACGAGGAGATATAATTAGTTGGTTCACATTTTGAACTCTAGAAGAGTAAATTAATTTAAATCTTGAATTTGATCGAATACAATCGAACTTGAGAGGTGAAATTAAAGGGGATAACAGCGGTGAAATCGCCGGTCCTAATACTATTCATGCATAAGTTGTTAAATTAATGCTTGTGCGCTTTTACTTGCTTTCATAGATTGATAATTCTTAGAATTACAACTAAAAATCATTCTTAATTGGTTTTACTTGAATTTAAGATATAAATAGTTTAACTAATAGATATATAAATATTTCTCGTGAGCACACGACAACAAAAATTGCCATTTGCAACACTAGAAAGACGACATTCGTTAATTGAATGTTGCTAAAAGGGCTTATAATAATATTCTATTAAGTGAATGTTGTCATTAGTTAATATAATTGAGCTTTTAAAATATTTTTTAAATGAATATTGCTAATGTCATATTTTACAACGTTCCATGAATTTTGTGAAAGTTTCAATTTTTGCAACGTTTATTGAACGTTGTTAAAATCTGATTTTATAGCAAAGTTCAGTGCTTGTTGTTAACTCTTAATATATCTATTTTTGTAACATTCGTTGAAGGTTGCACAACGTTTCACTTTTTGCAAACTTTTCGCAACGTTCGTTAAATGTTGCCAAAAATTTCACTTTAGCAACAGGCCAAATCCCAATTTCACTTTAGCAACAGGCCAAACATTCATACTAAGTGGAAATACGTATTAATAGAAAATGAAACATGCTCTAACACAAGTACTTATTTCTTCAGAGAACATTAAATTAGTTGTATTTCAGACTTCTCTCTCGCTTTTAACTTTTGAAACTCAGCAATCATGTGGATTGATCGTGTTCAAATAGTGTTGAGAGTCCACTTTGTGTAGATGTTGTATGCTGGGGAAATTACACTTCAGGTATCTTATACTAGGCTGCCTTCATTGAAGTTCTTATGCTGGGAAGTGGTAATTTTGAGCTAAATAATATGCCTTAAGCTTTATTTTATCACATTACAATTTGAGGCTGCTGCTTATCTATGCCATTGGAAGTAAATAACTTGTAGACATCTTTTCAAAAGCATATCCTAAATGGAAAATAGCAAGTATTGCAATTGAATTCCTCGTAAGTTGAAATTTTTGAGGCAATGATCCCGCCAATCTTCTCAATGTTTGCATTGTCAAAAAACAAGTCAAAACCCTACCATCTCTTCTGCAGCTTTTCATCACAGTACTTTAAAAAGAACATTAAGCTCTGACAAACTTTGACAAACTCAATCTCAAAATAGAATCTCCACCCTGAGCATAATAACTTATAATTAATAACTAACTCTTAAGAATTTCATTGGCTCCCGTGGAAATAAACCTGATCAGGCTTGATATACAATGTTGTTGACAACATGCCACGTCGCATGTTGTCTTTGGATAGTTTAAAAAATGATTTATATTTCCAACCAAAACTTTTTTACCACCTACAACATTGTCAACAATGTTGTGAAAAAAACATTGTACAAATAAATTTATCTAAAATTTGTAGTGCAATTCCTTTGTTTGACTTGTGAGAGAGCTCATTAGCCATATATCAACATCAACTCTCCATCAATGCCAAGTCAATGCCCGTGTGCATGTGAATTCGCTAGTATTAACATATCCTTATCATAGCAACTAGAGACATGCCATTATTATGTGAATATCTTACTCGAGCGACTTCTTCATCGTCTCCTAAAATCAGAGACGTTCTATCCATCTTCGAATAGTTAGTCTAGTCTTCTCCACCTTTTGGACAATATATATTAGTGATTCATACGAAATTATCAAAAGTAATATCATTGGTGATCACCAACACGCATTCGCCAGCGATTCTCGACGTCAATGTCGTAATAATGTTATCAATAATCATCTACAGCGTTTCCATCATGGCATTGGCAGCTTATGTTAGTGTCATTCACAAAATTTTATTCTTTTAAAAAAATTATTTTTATAAGATAATAAATCAAAACACCATTTTTTTTCCTATTTCTTTATAATATTATCAACTTATGAATTATTATTTTAACTTTCATTTTGATAATTAAAATTTATTAAACTATATATATTTGTAGTATTGATAACTTAGAAATCATTCGCTATCTTTAATTATTTTTTGATATTGTTAATTACCGATTTTAAGCACAAATTTGTAAATTTAAAATTAGGGGTCATATATTGATCATTTAGTCAACCGCCACCCAATGTTGAAGAGTGCTCTGATTTCAACTATAATAAAGTTAACAAAAAGGTTAAGATATAATAAAAAAAACAAATTAAAAATTAGAAACAATGCACGTCATCATTATTGAGTTTGGTCAAATTTAACAATTGAAAAGTTGAATTCCCACATAGCCTCTGCTTGAGTACAAATTTATAAATAATTTATATATTTAATTAAATTAAAAAATTAATTTAAATTACCCTTTATTATTTATACATTTCATGAGTTTCATTACTATTCATCTTTACAAATCATTTATAAATTTTTTAAATGGAAATTTAGTGATAGATAATTAGTTCGTGAGAATTAGAATATGGTCAACAAGACTTTAATAAATTCGATATCAACCATATTTCGGATATGATTGAGCGGGCATTTTCTTGCAAGATCCATATAGATAATAAAATTTTTTAAAGATCGTATCGAAATAAGATACTTTGTGCCGATTCTAAATCGAGAGAACGTAAGGGAAAATGTCACACCAATAAAGAAAGACTTTCCTGATTAACAATTTTTAGGTTCACAAAACTAATTAATGTTTTAAAAAGACTTCAAGTTCTTCTCACATTGGGATTGTTGATGTCCACATTTTGACAAAATCTAACATCATACTTCTTATCAGGAATTCTTTTTTACAAAATTATAAAGGTGAATATTAGATGGTACGCTGAATGGCACCTGATATATGAATTTTATAAGAAACATTAGACATTTTCTTGTTCAATCTTCTGAAATTTACCTACAAACAAAGCATTGTGGGCTGGCAAACAAGCAACAGCATGCTCACTAAAAATTTTTTAGCTTCACTGACCAAAAAATTTAACGATTAATTAAAAGTGATTGGTATAAGGCACTATCAACGACCAAAAATTGGTTGGCGAAGATTTTAGTCCAATAAAATGGAACTAATTTTTGTAAATTCTTTTGCGACCAAAACTTAGTTGCCAATTCAGAGTATCAAGGACCATATATTTGGTTGGTTGTCAAAGATTAGGACAGAAAATTTTGCCTTTTTGCTGCATAAGAGTCAGCTTCAACAAGCGCCCTATGATCTCTATTTAGTATGTTTCAGCAAGAAAGCTTTGGTAGGTCGCTGAATAACTGGGCAAGTAAATTCCCGAGTATTTTTTTCGTGTGGTTTTGGATTTATCAGTGACCATCAAATGTGATGATCGCTAAAAAGAGATGCCTTCATCGACCAGCCTGTAGTCGATGTTTAGTATTGATTCAACAATCAGCTTCATTTGGTGGCCGAATAATTTTGCAAGGTAAATTCCGCAAGTTTTTTCGCGTGATCTTGGATTTCTCAGAGACGATCAAATGTTTGAATATAATATTGGAATTTTCACAAATAAAAATAAAATTTGCTTATTTATTTATAAATAAAATTTTCAAGCTTAGACAAACACGCACACGTAGGGCACCAGTCACCTGACCAGCGTTGAAATGGGAACAATGGGAAAAAATGACAACACAACCAGCGTTGAAATGGGAATAATGGAAAAAAATGACAACATGTGTGTTGTCATTTGATTTGAAGTTTGAGCCCAAGTAGGATGCTTGAGTCTGATTTCTTCTTTCTACTTATTAATTTGGAATTTTCTTTGTCTTTTTAAAGATTGAACCCCAACTTTGAGAGTTCCCCACCGTTCCGTTCCTAGAGCATTATGGACGAGATAAATCACGAAATGTGCCTCAGTAGGTCAGGGTATAAGAGTTGCAATATTAGTGCTCACAAAGAGTCCAATTCCATACCTTGTAAGAGACAAAAATCAAACACTCATAATGCGGCTGTCAGCTCAGCAGAGACTACCTCATTCCTGTCCTTTGCACCACTGAGCTATACCCCTGGGGCATTCTCTGTGTCTTTTTAATGTAGATAAAAAAAATACTTTTAGCTTAAATAAAACTCATTTTTCTTCTTTCGGCACAACTGATATGATCCAAAATTTTAAGTAAGAAAAGACAGAATTCAAAACTTTGCATCGGTATTAAAATAAAAGTCATTCAGTTTTCTGAATCTAACACAACGTAAATGCAGCGAGTGTAATAAAAATATAATTGAAGAAAATATAATTAAATAATATCAAAATATATATTACTTCGGGTTTGTTTCAATAGGATTGCAAATAGAACGAATTGATCAATATACAAATTATTAAAACTTAAACGTAATTTTAGTAAATTCTTTCTTATTAAAATCTAAAGTCAATGACATTCTATCATGGTATTAGGAATTTGCAACTCTAGACGTCCCCTAGACTCTAGAGTGAGCCAAGAAAGCTCACCCCCATGAGAAATATCACTCATATTTGGTTGAAATTAAAATTTAGATTTTAATTCAAGACAAAGAACAATTAATTTTAACTACATGATTTATGAGATCCACAACTTTTGAACCATACATTTCAATAATTTTTATTAAAATCTACTAAAAATTTGATTTTAATCCTCATAAAAAAGGAGCACTCTAATTATACATTTGTGTTTGCTTGCTCATTATTTAGGAACGAATAACTAGTTCAATATTATATTTTAAAAACATAGAGCTCCGAAAGAAACTATTTATATTCATAGTTTCATAGTTTCATTTGATTATTATTACACAAGTTTAAATGATATTTCTTTTAACTAAAAGCAATATTTTCATTTTAATGAAAAATCGTAACAATGAGAAGTGAGATAAAAAGGAAATTTTAAATCACTTACTCATGGTTTTGAAGATATTATAAAGGCTAGTTTGATAAGACTTTTGAAAAGTTAAAAAGTGATTTTGGCTCATTGGCAAATTTTATGAAAACGGTTTTTCTAGTTAGAAGAAATTTTAGAGAAACATGTTTTAATGTAACTTTCTTTAAAAACATTTTAAAAATAAAAAGTTTTTTTATAAATTAGTTTCCAAACAAAAATAAAGGTAGCTTCCTCCAAAAACTCTTTTACAAGTTTTGAAGGTAATACATTGGTAACTCAAAAGTGTGATGTGTATTTGTTGAACCGCTATCCAACCAAAATTCTGCAAAATATGACAATTCAAGAAGCATGGAGTGGATTCAAGCCAAGTATATTACATCTTCGAGTTTTCGGGAGGATTTCTTTTATCTCATGTTCCAAGAGAAAAAAAGATCAAATTCGATGACGAGGGTGAGAAATATATCATCATTGGCTATGATTCAACATCAAGAGACTACAAACTCTACAACCCAATGAAGAAGAAGGTGGTCACTAGAGATATTGAGTTTGCCGAAGAAGCAATTTGGGATTGGCAAAATCAGTATGAAAAGAATTTATAATTTCTTCATTTCGATGACGATGAAGAACAATTTTATATGATTTTGCCTCAACTAATTAACACCTTCATCAACTCCACCACTATGATATGTTCAAAATACACCTTCACCTTTATCATCCTCAAGTGAATGCCACAACGTTTTAGAAGTCTTCTTTGTGATTTATGATGACAACAAGGAGTTATCTTAATATCTTGAGAAATTAACTTAGTTCTATCTATTTGCCGATTGTGAAGTTATTTTTAATGATGACATTCGAGATGATAAATGGAAGAAAGCCATGAAAGAAGAGATCAAAGTTATTGAGAAGAATGATAATTGGGAGTTAGCCACACTTCCTAATTATATAAGCCAATTGGAGTCAAAAGAATTTTCAAGGAGAAAAAGAATGCAAATGGTGAAATTGAATGCTACAAGACTAGTAGCTAAAGGCTACGGTCACAAGCATGCTATCGATTATTACATAAGTATTTGCACCTGTAGCTTGTTACAAAACAATAAGACTTATTGTTTTCATGGCAAGACGAAATAGTTGAAAGATTCACTAAATGGATGTTAAATTTACATTTTTGGACAAGTTTTCTGCAAGATGTGTACATACTACAGCCTAGGGGATATGTTGTGAAAGGGCACGAAGACAAGATTTTGAAGTGTGAGAAAGATTATCAACTAACAGGAAATAAACTTTAAATTGAATGATCTTAATCCATATTTAATGGCCTAAACTTTCAATTGTGTTGACAGACAATATGTGGAATTGAAGTTTGTAAAGTCCCAAGATCAAATAGAAGACATTTTCACCATGTCATTGGAGATTGATGCATTTTCAAAGTTTCGAAATTTACTTGATTCACAATAAATGAAGTTTAAGGGGGATGTTGAAAATTTACACTTTATTTACTTAAGTCATCATTTATTAGTCAAGTTCATTCGTGTCTTTTGGGATTATTCATGCATAGTGTAACATTAATGTTCTAGTTTATATTCATGTATTTAGTGGAGTACATTCATGCACCGTATAGTTTATTCATGTTTATTTATTTATCTATTTTTTCCTTCCCTGTGGGCTCTTTGTGAAGTTTATAAAATGCTAGTGATTGCACTCATTTTCAACACGTTATTTTGGAGTGTTAAGAAGTAGGGTGAGTGTTTTCATAAAATATTATGTTTTACCAATTTATTTTCCATCTCCAAATTTGCAACAAAAGTTCCGCAGCAAAACCAGCTTTCTTTGTTTGATTTTCAACAAGCTGTAAAATGACTGTTGCCCCTTATCATTGTTAAGCTTCTTTAAAGGGCACAAAGATTCAAAATCTACCACCAAACTTCTTATCTGGAATTCTGTTTCGTAAAAATATTCAGGTGAATATTGGATATTACACTGAATGGCACCTAAAATATGAATTTAATATGAAACATTAGACATTAATTTTCTTGTCCAAACTTTTGAAATTTACTTATAAACGAAGCATTGTGGGCTGGCAAACAAGGATGTTCAATTAAAAAAATGGACTTCACCGACCAAAGATTTAATAATCAATCAAAAGTGGTTGATACAGGACATTATCACCAACCAAAAATTTGGTTGATACAGGTTTTGGTTCGTTGAGATGAAACTAATTTTTTTATACTCTTTTGCAATCAAAACTTGATAGTATTCAAAGTATCAATGACCATACATTCAGTTGGTCCCTAAAGATTAGGACGAAAAAAATATATAACTTTCTCGCGTTAGAGTTAGCTTCAACGTCCACCTTATGTTTCAGCAACCAAACTTCGGTTGATTGCTGAATAATTTGGCAAGTAAACCTTGCATATATTTTCTCGTGTTTTGGGTTTATCAACGAACATCAAATGTGATCGCCAAAAAGAGACGTCTTCAACAATCAGCTTGTAGTCGTTGTTTAGTATTCAGCAAAAAGCTTCATTTGATCTCTGAATAACTTGGTGGGGATAAATTTCACGTATTTTTTTTTTTTTGTGTGATTTTGGGTTTTCAGCGATCATCAAATGCATGAATATAATTATTTGTAATTTTCACAAATCAAAAATAAATTTCACGTTTTGGGCGTCGTCATGGGTGTCGTCATTGATTTGAAGTTTTAGCCCTCCTATGATGCTTGAGTCTTATTTCATCTTTCTATTTAATTATTTGGAATTTTCTTTGTGTCTTTTCAATGTAGATAAAAAAATTACGTTTAGCATAAAGCTCATTTTTCCTCTTTGAGCTCAAATGATTCGTTTTAATCTAGCTCGTTTGGATTAAAAAAAAAAAAAAATAATAATAATATATATATGCTGTGATTTTTTTTACATATAACAAATATGCTGTGATTTTTTTTACAAATTTGGATTTCTTCAACATAATAAAAGAATTTTTTGTTTAAATCTTGAAAATTAAAGCCAAAAAGACATTATCGATCAATATTATAAATAAAAAAAATGGAGAAACCTTAAATATGGGGATGGAAATGAATGAAAAAACCTTGAAAAATGGCAATGGAGAGGAGAGGAGAGGGAGATGAAGAAGATGAATAAACATTAAAGAAAAAAAATTGGTAAAATTCTCAAATTCTTAACGTTTAAAATAGAGATAAAATGGGTATTGTCATTTCTTTAAAGTTTTTACTTTTCTTTTTTACTTAAATTTGGTTAAAGGCCATCGCGGAAAAATAGCCGAGTCAACAGGGCATATACCACCATTTCTTCCTCTCACATGTGGGACCATATGAATTATATAAGACAAAAAATTCTTCGCCCCCGTCAGGGACGGCCTGGTAGCCTAGCAATGTTCGTTAAGAAATAGTGTTTTCATAATATATAATGTTTTGCCAAATTATTTCCATCTTCAAATTTACAACAAAAGTTCCTATACTCTCCTCGCTCTTTTGCTCCAGCTTTTTTTGCTCGATTTTCTATATTCTCCTTACTCTTTTGCTCTATTTCATCATCACCGTCTTCATCGCTACCCTCTCCTTCCCTTCATTTTTTTTTTTGTTGAATCTCATTAAGAATGTTTGAATTTGTCTGGTTTTCGTCAGAACCCTTTCTTTTGTGGTGAAAATGATGCTGTACAAATGCGCTGGAGTTTTTTTCGATAAAATTCTTCAATAATTAATGGAATCAGCTCTTCCTCTTGTCACGCGACTTCTGAATAAGACTGGCCATGCCATTGGTTTTTCAGTTGAAGAAGGTAGTTGTCCGATTCCTAGCCTGAGGCCCCACGGACGGCGGCTTGTTAATTTGTCAGAAATCCTCAACATTTGTCGCCGTCACGGATCAACAAGCTGGTTGATTAAGGTTCTGATCGACCAGAAGTTGACGGGGATGACGCTGGAACCTAAAAACTTCTTCAAATATGTGCAGATTTTGTTCAAATTTGAGATAAATGAAGGAGGACAACTCATATTAATCGCTAAAGGAATAAAGGAGAAACATATTGACATAGTTCTCCGTCTCAGGTTCTTTTTATGAGTCGATTATTTATTGATTACTATTTTCCATATATAAACAATATGGAATTTTAACCTTTAACATGCTAATGCTGGTTCTAGATTTGGAAGGATCCAGTTTCTCATAAATATAATCTTTAAATTCAGAGTAGACCAAGCTTGTCACACTTACGTTTTATTTTTCATTCTGTTTGTGCGCTTTTATATTTAATTCTTTTGTTATTTAGTTGACTTATTATCTGTTTTTATCGTAATTATTAAACGTATTTTTCGATTTACAGTTGGAATATTGGATTTTTGTTGGGAAGGAATATCATTTGGAGTAGAAGAAAATATGTTCCAATTGCAGATTCACTTCGGGTATTTCCGATGAGTTTGCTGCAAATGAGGTATCTTATATAAATTTAACTTTCACTATATTATGTTCGTCAACAATTGGGAAGTTTTTTTTTTTTTTTTTCTCCCCGGAGTTTATGAGTTAAACTCAACAATTTATCGAATAGACAAAAAGACAGCAAAGCAGGGAACGATCCAGAATCGAAGCAGATAGAAGCTAAAGACAGCTCAAGGAAAAGGTATTCTTGGCTAAATTTAAAAGTTGATCTTTTTTAAGATCCAAAACATGCTCAAATATGTTACCTTTTTCTTAATGAAAAAGTTATTTTTTTAGCTGCAAGGCAGGGATAATTTCAACATGTTAAAAGTTGCAATATATTAGTGTAACAGTATTGATACTTTGTTATTAATACTTTTGTCTTGCATCTCTGTGCTATTGATGCCTGCCTTCTATATAGAGTGCGTAACATGTGCGGTGATGCTGCCGTGGTCCCTGAGGCCATATTTAATTCAAACGAGTCACCACTGAGGTATATACTTTTCCCCAATCGTCCACATGTTATCATTTTCGTTTTGGGTAAAAACTTATGGGAATTTTCAAACTTTGTCCCAAGTTCTTAGCCCAACAAATGGGAAACACTGATGGCTCAATTAATGATTTGTGTTCAGAATTAATTAACAGAGTCGGAAGGACTGAGTTGATTGTAACGAAAGTATAAATTACAAGAGGATGCAGATTTTTGGTGTAATGACGTATCCAAGCCCGTAGATGTTACGAGCTATATAAGTTTACTGAATTATTTTTTGACAAAATAAACATCAGGAAGGAAGAAAGTCCTCAGACTGAGAATGACCATTCTGTGAAGCACATAGAAGTGAATCCATCAAAGAGGTACTCATTTTGTTTTTGTTATTCCTTTTTGTCGATGTTATTTATTTAGATATGGATCATATTGTGATTTTCTTTCATTATTCCTGCTTCTTTTAAGTGCTCTGCCATTGCCTCTTTTCTTCTATGAGTAATGAATTCTTGTCAAATTACTTCTGATACAAACTGTAGGAAGGAAAATTGTTTGGACCTGGATAAAGATACTGATGCTTTGATTCAGAGGAAAAAAGTGGCGTCACCAGAGAGGTAATGATATAACATCTTTGTTAAAGTTTTTCCGATTTAGTTTCATTGGATTACACAGTTGTAGATCGAACAAAGTGGTGAAAAAAAATTGACTTACTGAATCTCAAATCATCGAGAACAAGGCTTATTTGGGTTTTTAGTTCATAAAATTTGTCTTCGTTCTGCATCATCGTCCCAAGTGAGAAAAAAGCACATTGAAAAACAAGTAATAGGTTTGTCCTTTGCACTAAGATAAGGTATTTTCTGTACTTGTAAAATCTTGATCTGAAATTCCTCTGAGCACCATTGGTATATTAGCCTAGATAACTGTGGACAAGATTAAAGAAGAAAAATCATTCAAGAACTTGTCTCTATTACAATGTGCAGAGTTGTACCATCAGTACTGCATACTAGTCATGCCCTTAATATTAGCTTATTTTGCACTACCTAGTCGTGAAACTAATGCAGGAAGACAACCACCACTTATACACCATTGAATGGATCCAAACATGATACATTCGGGACCAAAATGTCAAATTCAAGTCAACTGGAACCCCTCGAGAGGGAGGGTAATGGTCCAGATTTTCACCACCACCATCACTACCAGCAGCAGCAGCTTACAGAGTACATGGAATATGAAAATGATCATCCGCCTCACTCATCCCACGTTCCAAACAAGGACACCTACGACCACATCTTTCTGTTCGGCTTTGCTTTGCTTATGGTCTTTTTTGTTCATATCCTGCTACTAGGATATAAATTTACTCATTAATGTTGTGCTATGTACCGATAAGGATATGTTATAATTTTGTTGTAATCTTGTAATCCTGCTACTAGGACTCTTGTATGGTAAACAATACTTGTATTGTATTGTATTGTATTGTGTGTACTGTATAAAAGATAATAAAACTACGCAATAAATTAAACATAAGTTCCGTCTCCCCACGTGTGTTCTTTACTGGCATGTTTGGTTGGCTTTGGTAGCAGAATCAGACAATTTCTATCGTGGGGTAAAAAATTAGAATGCAATTTTTTTTTTTGAAATAACATAACGTCAATGCAAGTAAGTCAACGCATTACTACAATTTTAGCCTATAGAAATTGAAATTGGAGGAGAGTTTATTTAAGTTGTGTATTCTAAATGTGAGAGAGGAAAAGAGAGCTATCGTAAGGTAAAGACATAAGATCTAGGGCAAAACACCAAAATTTTTGTAAAAAAAAAATAGCAAAAGAAAGGTCAAAAAATTTTGTGGGAGTCACTTGACCCCATATGGGTCTGCCCATGATTGGTCGATAGCGCTTTGACAATATTAATGTAGAAAAGTCAAGAGTTCTCGCTCAGTGGTTGAGCACCTACCTGTGAATGTGTGTAGCGCTCTATACGTGTGAAACTGTCAATGTCCATGTTTTGTATTTAAGAAAATTTTGACTTGAATATCAAGAAATTAAATAATTTTTGTGAGGGTTATTTGCAGTCTGGTTATGTAGAATGAAAAATTAAAGTCGGGGTGGTCTCCAAACATTGCGAAATACTACTCTTACTATACAAATTTTTTGGCCCAATGTACAGGTAACCCAGTTGAGACTCATGATTCCATGAGCCAAGCTACTCATTCATAGGCATTTCATAATGGAATGAAAAATAAGAATTATTCAGAATTTTTTTTAAAGTAATTCAAAAATATAATATCGTCTAGATAATCACGTGTATGTTATGTTAAAAATAAAGAATTCGACTTTTTACCAAAATTCGATGACCAATTCTTGACTAGATTTGAATCACGAACTTTCAGTTTTTTAGTTCATGAACTTCTAGCTTTAAATTTCAAGAAATTGGTGATTCCAACATTCAAATCTTAAACGTTTTAATTAAATCAATAAATTAATTCCAAACTCGACAAATAAAGAAACGATAAAAACAATTTTTTTTCTTTCTTTCTCTCTTCAAATTTTAATGAAAAGTTTATTGTGTAAGATATTTTAGTTCCATCTAATCTCTATTTATAGATATAAAATAGTTCTAATCAATGTATAAAAAGAATTCCAAATAAAGTCGAAATAGGAGTCTTGAAATTCAAATAGGAATTCCAATTAAAGTCTAATTCCAATTAGTCCACAATTTATTTACTTATTAAGTGTGATCCTAGAATTAAAATTACAATTACAAGTGCACAACTTTCATAACAATTACATTAGGTCCAAAACTTTATAGTAATTGTCATTAAGTCCATTACTTTTCTAGTAATTGTAATTATGTTCAAAACTTTTCTAGTAATTGTAATTAACTCTTAGTACTTTGTAGGGCTATTACAAGGACCCGAGTGGACATGTATTATAAAAGCTCCAATAACTAGATCATATCTAATCGATCCTAAACTCTTCAATTTAATTTTTAGTCTTACTTTTTTTTACTAAAACCAAAATACTGCATTCTCAAAATATATAAGATCACAGATTAGCCAATAAATCTATAATATTCTTCTTGTCATGTCGTATATGCATTTCATCTTCATTCAAGATTCAATAATTAGGTACGAACACAAATGATCAGTTTGTCCATCTATTTTTTTTCACTAGCTTAAATATCATTTACCTCAATAGACCATGAAACGTGATTTCGAAGTTTAGCTGTCGCTAAACATTAAGCTCAGAATTTAATCATTCAACATAAAACACTTAAATAGACACTCTACCATTTTTTCAAGGTGATGGCTCTCGATACAAATTCATGCTCTCTACTCAGCAAAATATTTGACCAATTAAGTTGGTCCAACCCATTTCGTGAATCAAAGAACCATTAAACTTATAAAAAGATTTACATAACATTATCAAGAGATTTAAATGAAATACCTAATGATCAAGTGAAACTTAATACTTCGCACGATCATGCTAAAGAATTAAATTCGATATGCGATCCATTCAATACATTGCAAGACTACTAGTGTCACCATTAATTATTTCTATGAGAATGACAAATTGTAAATTCAAATAGTAAATTTATCAACATTACAACCTTTCAGTACAAGATGTCAATCCTTCTATATTGATTGTGAACAAATTATTTATAATAAAAGTATAAGTTTTTTCATATTGTGCTTATCAATTCAAGCACCTAACTTATATTGATATTTTATCGCACAATATGCACCCAACTAAATAAGACCAGCACCCTCATATAACAACGCAAACACAATGCAAGTAAGACAAGTTTAAATCTTTTATTGCAATTTTAGCAGGAGTCGAAGTCGATCTCCCCCTCCTACATTTGAATTATTTTTTTTAATCTTCAATTATTAATAAACATATTATCTATATATTGGATAAAATGACCAACATCCAACATTCTTCTATCAATCACCCTTGCGTTGATAAGGTCTAAAATTTCTTTGTATTTGTGTGCTAATAAAGCAACCAAATAAAACTACATAGCTTCATAGGTGAGAGGGTGTGAAGGAAAGCCAACTGGTAGGACCTTGGCAATTAGGCGGAGAGTTCAACATTACTGCAAGCAAACATTCTTGGAAGATCAAACAGGATTTTGTGAGATAAACGACTTCTGCTCAATTATCATTGTAACGATTTGTGCCTATGAGTCCAATTGATATCTAGGATTCAATTTGAGTCTTTCTCATAAATTAGATGTCTAAGATACAAATCTTGGTCGACACTATAAAAATCCATGAGGGACAAAATGAACTTAAACCCTTCCCAAACAAATAATAAGTATGATATAATGACTTGAACATAGAGACTAGTTAAAATCATTGTAATAAAAAGAAATCTTGTTAAGAATAACATTTTATGAATTTATTCTAATCTATACAATGCCATTTTCTGTGAACGTCTTTTGCTTATTATTGGCTTGAAATATCTCAAAGTGTTTGCAAAATCAATTATTCTATATTTTTAATGCAAGGGGTTTTGTATTATACACGTCTGTGTACCATACCTAGAGTACATGTATAAATACCCATACTTTAGAAATAGCATTTCCCATTTTCAAATATATGATTACATAATGAAAGCTCTGAAATCCATATTTGATACCCTAGTTTATGTGTATAGACGAAAATAAAGGTAATAAATTTGTTATTAACAAGTTTTTCGTAAATCGCCACGAGCTGGTATCAGAGCAATTTAAAATAAATTAAGAAAAAAAATTCTCCAAACTCATCGTTGTCTTATTCTTGATTATTTCTTTAATCAGTCTCCCAACTCTCCCGATTCCACACTGGAATACATTGGTATGCCAATTCGAGTTCTATTATTCCAACCAACCACGTATCAGAATGAGGCTTATAAGATCAGCAATATTCTTTGAGGAAATTATTCACAACTATTTTTCAATTTCATATTTCAATAATTAGATACAAAGATTATCTTTCAAACCACTCTCTCTCTATTCTCTCTATCTATCTAAAGAATTTTTCGGTCATTGATCATTTGAAAACCCACAAATGTATAGGATCGTGGTCAAGTAATATAATGATGAAAAGAATGTTGAACCCACGAGGACTATGTGTATGACCAAATTAAAATTAATTGCAACTTTAATCGAATAACAAATAAATTTTGTGATTTTTTCTATATTAATACCTAAATGTTTTTTCAAATATGTGATATGCATTGCTAAGATGTCGAATATTCCCTATTATTTCAATTTTAGTGTGACAAATAAAGTGACAATTTGAAATAATTCATTTTGGTCAATGTTCCTAATTTAATTGAAAGTGTCTCTCCATAGCGATCAAATTTATTCCCCTCATGTGACCCTTCTGTCTCCCGATGAAATATACAAACATGATAAATGCATTAATAAGTACTAGAACACCTATTCAAATCATATAAAGCATAGAAGTATATATCTATCCACTATCGAACCTTACAATGTTTATTATATTGTGATTAAACCATATTGTCTCTCTCGATAACAATAAAATTCACTAACAGTTNCATATAAAATATAAAAGTATATCTCTATCATTTATCAAACCTTACAATATTTATTATAATGTGCTTAAACCCTATTATCTCTCTCGATAATAATAAAACCAACTAGCAATTCAATTGCTGATCATGCAATTGAAAAGAACGATAAAACGATAATAAACATCCACAAATCAATTCAAATTAAGGTCAAAATAATTAATTAAAAACAAAAAATTCATAATAAGGTTCGTCTCATCCTAACAATGTATAAAATTAGTATAACGTATCGAAATAACATGAAATCATGTTTAAGTGAAAAGATATAACTAGAATTTTTGATAAATTAAGAAGATGAAGATGAATTTTGAAATTTTGAATCTCTTCTATGGTTTCTTGATGAATCTCCACTTGTGCTTTCTCTTCTTTGCCCTAAAATCAGGTTTGAATCTTCACTCGATTGAATTCTTGCAATTCCCCTTCGATTCTCTCACACAAATTATGAATTTTCCTCATTTCTCTACACCAAAAATGATTATTTGCAGCACTTAAACAGCAACATTTGTTGATAAATGTTGCTAAACCTTTTGACAACATTTTAGTAAGTGAATGTTACAGTTAATTAATATAATTGAGTTTTGACAACATTTTTAAAATGAATGATGCTAATGTCACTTTTTACAACATTTATTGGCTGTTGCGAAAAGTTTACATTTTTGCAATGTTTAATGAATATTGCAAAAAGTTTCAATAGGCCATCTTTTTGCAATGTTTATTAAATGTTGCAAAAAGTCTATTTCTGCAATATTTAATGAACGTTGCAAATAGGTAAACTTATCGCAACGTTTTTAAACGTTGCAAATTACTTTGGTAGACTACTTTCTGCATATGTGTACTTTTTGCAACCTTTTTTAAAAGTTGCAAAAAACAAACGAAATTAAGTTATATATGGGCTTAAATGGAAGAAATCCAAATTAATTCAAAAAAAGTTGCAAATTACTTTGGTAGACTAACTTTCCGCAACGTTTTTGAAGTGTTGTTAATGTATAATTTTCGCAACGTTTTTTAAACGTTGCAAATCTTTTGAATTCGTAACGTTTATTAAATGTTGCGAAAATAAACGTTGCAAAAAATGAACGAAATTAAGTTATATATGGGCTTAAATGGAAGAAATCCAAATTAATTCAAATCCTAAACTCTCTCGCTATTCCCAAACTGAAAAATTCCATGTCTTCCTTTAGCATATGGCCACTGACGGAGCGCACTCCGTGAGAAACCACCTGATCGAGACCCTTTCATCCCCTTCAATTTTATCCAAGCGTTACGGTACTGTTCCCCGCGAATAGGTGGCGTTTGTTGCGACCTGGATCGAGGAGGAAGCGTTTTTGGCCGCTAGGTCTGTTGCGACTACTGACGATGATGGGATCGAAACTCTTCAAGTTTATTCTAAAGAAATCAATAAGGGGATACTGGATTCTGTGGCTTTATAAGAGGATACTGGATTCTGTGAAAGCCAGATCTAATGAGCCAGAGCCGAAGAGCAAGCTAGATAAGGAGCATTCTATTCCACAAATTATTTCTCAAGAATGGGGGTAAATCTGGTTTGAACTAGCATACCTGCTAACTTTTGTGCTCAATCACCTAGAAACCTTTTGTTCTTCTCATTTTATACTTCCGTTTGGTTATTGTTTGAGGCCAAGTGCAAAGGAACTTCTTAACAAGGCGCATTGAATGCCACTGACCAATTGAACACAAATTCAAAGAACATTGATGTTGTTTTCCACATTGAAGGTATGAGATATGCAAATTGCTATATCTCACAATGTATTCATTTCACGTCACTAGTGGATAACATTGTGGTTGGCCTTATATGATTGCTAATCACAATTATGAGCACAATTTTTTTGGGATTTATGACAAAAAATATTTTGGTGGAGAATGTGGTGTGCTAACTAAGACAATGTTCTATGTTCCTACATAGAGTAGAGCCAAGTTTTGGTATTCTACAGGTTTTGGTGTGTCCTATGCTTCTTAC
The DNA here is from genome assembly GCA_903798385.1 of Fraxinus cuspidata. Taxonomy (NCBI): domain Eukaryota; kingdom Viridiplantae; phylum Streptophyta; class Magnoliopsida; order Lamiales; family Oleaceae; genus Fraxinus; species Fraxinus cuspidata. The sequence continues at coordinate 59,352 of CAIGRP010014711.1, forward strand.
CAGATATAGAATGATTATTTATATCCAATCAATTGATTATAATGTTTG
>CAIGRP010014718.1:0-40602 GCA_903798385.1 Fraxinus cuspidata
ACCACCAGGGTTTGTTGCTCAGGGGAAGCATGGGAAAGTTAGTCATCTTCGAAAGTCATTATATGGTTTGAAACAAAGTCGACGTGCTTGGTTTGGAAAATTTAGTCAAGCAGTGGAAAAGTTTGGAATGCAAAATAGCAAGTCTGACCACTCAGTCTTCTACAACCAGTCTGAATCTGGCATTATTCTCCTTGTTGTGTATGTTGATGACATTGTTATTACTGACAGTAATACTATGGGGATTTCTTCTCTGAAGTCCTTTCTTCACACTCAAATTCATATAAAAGATTTAGGAGAGTTGCAGTATTTCTTGGGAATTGAGGTGGCAAGAAGCAAGAAAGACATCTTCTTATCTCGGAGAAAATATGTGCTTGACTTATTAACTGACACAGGAAAGTTGGGAGCTAAGCCAAGCAGTGCTCCAATGCTTCCTAATTTGCAAATTACCAAAGATGGTGATTTATTTGAAGATCCTGAAAAGTATAGAAGACTGGTTGGGAAATTGAACTATCTTATAGTAACTCGTCCTGATATAGCATATTCCGTCAGTATTGTAAGTCAATACATGTCTTCTCCAACAATTCATCACTGGGCAGCCTTAGAACAAATCCTATATTATTTAAAGGGAGCTCCTGGACGTGGGATACTATACAAAAATTATGGACATACTCACATCGAATGTTTCTCAGATGCAGATTGGGCAGGTTCCAAGATTGACCGAAGATCCATTACTGGTAATTGTGTTTTTGTTGACGAAAATTTGATTTCGTGGAAAAGTAAGAAGCAAAATGTTGTGTCCCGATCCAGTGCAGAATCAGAATATAGAGCTATGGCACAATTTGTATGTGAGATCATGTGGATATATCAACTCTTAACGAAAGTTGGTCTTAATACTTTAATACCAGCGAAGTTGTGGTGTGACAATCAAGCTGCTCTTCCTATTGCGTCTAATCCCGTGTTTCATGAACGAACTAAACATATTGAGATTGACTGTCATTTCGCTCGTGAAAAAATACAGCAAAATTTAAAATCTACAGAATATGTGAAAACTGGAGAACAACTAGGAGATATTTTCACAAAGGCTCTAAATGGGACTGGGTTGATTATATTTGTAACAAGCACTCCAACTTGAGGGGAAGTGTTAGTGTAAATAATTATATGGAGGCTTAATTATAGGGATTTACTTAATTATAGGATTCTTCCTTCCTAAATTAGATTTCCTAATTTAGATTTGTCAATCTGTATATATATGTATTTTCTCATATGAATAAGATATTTATTTTCTCTCTCAATTACAATTATAGCAATAACCGGATATGTTCCTAGAGAAATATACAAGTAATAAAGTATCTGGGATTGAGATAAAACATACATCGGTTCCCATTTCCAGCAAAGTAAAAAGGTGACAATCAAGAAGAATGTATTCTGATTGAAATAAAAAAACAATGGAATGAAAGAAACTCTTGAGGCTCAGGCACATTCCATTATGAAAGCCATTTATGGCAATCAAGAAATCAGATAGAAAGATGATATATAATTTTAAAAACTTATCAAGGACGAGTTTTAAGGAAAAGAGGTAAAACTAGCTGATGTTTCAGCAGAAAAGAAAGATATAATGAATTAATTCAGGTACTTATATCTATTTTCATGTCAAAGTAAACTTGGTTGAAGAGAATTAGAAACAGATGGCCAGTTATAGTGAAAGAATTGGCAAGGATACAACAGTACTATTCAGAATTACAGCTGAAGCCTAGGTGGTTTGACAAGTTTATACAAGTAAACAAAGTTTCTGGCATCCGAGGATCAGAAGTTCAGAACACAAGGGGAACAGATGATACCTTGATGAAAAGGAATAAAGAAACTTCTGGAAATCGAAAATCAGGAGAGATTATGTTGAACCCATGATAAATTATTGTTGTTGTTATTATTAATATTATTATTAAAGAGGATGAGAATTGTCCTATGACCATCAAATAGATAGTAGGCATAATATGTTTTACAGCAATGATCATCTCAGGTAGCATCTTGCACGATTTACATTAAGCACACAACTCAATACTTCTTAAGTTTCTTTTGTTGGCTGGAAACAATGCCAATGAAATATATATGACTATAACTTGTCGACTAGGCTTGTATCAAGTTCAGTTGTTTGGTGGATATGGAGGATGAACACTGTTATCACAAATTCCTGAGGATTCTTTTGATCCAATGCGAAACATGTCCTTCTTATCCCAGGTCTCATCCCATCCGTTGAGATAATCCTCAGAACAGATCTTTTCATTTCTTATTGCACCTAGACAGCAATTTTTCACTATATACACCCAGTGAAAGTTCTTCTCTTCGTTATCGACTTTCATACACATATCTATTGAAATGCTTTAATGATGGAAGTCAATTCGTAAAGCTCATTTCTCGTGATTGAGCCGTGATCTTAACTCCATAAAGATACCAGTATTTCTCCTTGGAGCATCTTCTTATCTAGATTTTTGGCCTTTGCTGCATGATAAAGACCTTATATATACCTTTAAATATTGTCAAATTCTTGCTACTTTCATCATTTGATGGATACTTGTTTATGTTATGATCAAAAGAAAGACACACGTTAGGCTGGATATTCCATATGACCAACATATTGTCTAGTCGTCTTTTCTTATTAACGTTGTCCAATGAATATGGAATGTATTTTTATTTATTGAAGCCGCATGAATATCGATGGTGATAAAAAGTATTATTCTTTCCTATCCTGAACCAAGAATACCAAGATCGAGTTATTTATCTCTCTCAAGTCTAAAAGAAATTGTTTTGACAAATAATTATACAAATTAGAGCCAGGTTGGATAATCAAATGATGGATCAAAACACAGTGTATAGAATAATAGAAATATACACATATAATATCACACTAATAATATTTGATGATGCTTCCTCCTTCCAAAATTCAGTACAAAAATATAGATAAATAAAATAGCAACAAAATTACCAAAAAATTGTCGTTTACCTTCATAGGAATAGCAGTTAACCAAAGCATCCAAATTCCCCAGAGTCCTCCATGCTTTACCTACCGCTTCATCAAAAACCGACTCTCTAAAATCTTCCATATCTAAACCCACCACCTCAACCGTTACGACGCCGTCTAGAGATCTCTTTATCTTCTCCGCTTCACTCCTCAATTGATCCTCATTCCCCATCAACACCAACCTAAAATTTCACGCACATAAAAATTAATAATCACAGCAAACATTATGCCTTTAACTGTATGTACATAAAGCAAGAATTACAAGAAGAATTTACCGGCAACCACGCTGAGCTAAATGGCGTGCAATGTTGAGCGAAATTTCGTCGCCATTGGAGGTGAGTAACACCTTCTTTCCAGGATTCGTCATGCTCCAGAATCAATTATGAATCTAATCAAGCTATAGCTAAACACAAAAAGGAGATGTGAATTAATGGAAATCGGTGAACCCACTTTAAAATGATAGGGAAAGAGCTAAACACAAAAAGGAGATGTGAATTAATGGAAATCGGTGAACCCACTTTAAAATGATAGGGAAAGAGACTGACTTACGAAAGATCAAAATCGCTTCAAATTAATTCCCATAGTTTAAGTTGACTCGTGGGTCACACTTACTAGACTCATGTTTGAGCACATTCATTAAATTTGTAATTATACATTTTCTCATTATTTTTCTAATTTTTTAATTTTTTAACCATACATTTTACAAAAAAAATTAAAATAAATCACTATTATAAAACTCATTTTTCACAAAAATAAAAAAAATGAGGCTCAAATATAACTTAATTATACTCTATAATCTATATCACTTGGAAGGAGTAGTCGAGTAGATCCAACCGGCAAGTACATTTTTGAAATGGTACGTATAAGCCATCTCCTAGCCTATCATGGCCCTTGGATCATTATGAGTTGATTTGAATAAGCTGACAATATTTTTATTGTCCCTGATCCATCCCATATTATTCCCGTCCCGAATAGTAAACCACACAAGAAAGAAAAATATCAGATTACTCGGCAAGAAGCGATAGGATTTTAGGTGACGAACCCAAAATTTTTTATTTTATAATTTTTTTGATTTAAATCACATTTAAATATAAATAAATAAAAGCAGACTGTAAATGTCTTTCCATTGTCATTTCTAGCCCCCACAAAAATAAATTAAGGGCATGTTTAATGAATACTATTGAGAAAATAATGTATTTTATATAATGATATGATGAGAAATATGTGGTTAAAAAATAAAGAAAAGTTATAGATGTGATGAAAAATATTATTTTATTGAAAAATATGTGGTTGAAAATGAGTTTTGAAAGAATGTATTTTTAGATAATGTTTGTCAGGGGCTAAACCTTGTTTTGTGTTTTCTTCATTTAATTATTCTAAACACAAATTCATGAAAACAACCTACCATGGCAAGCCTTAACCCAACTATGAGGGCAAACTAACCCAAAGGTCAAGTTGTGGTTGGGTAGGGCTTTTGTTTTATTCGGTTATTATAGTTAATATTGGTCTAACACATTCTTTCATGGAAAAATTTCATATTTAAAAAATTAAATATAATCAATTTCAAAATTAAGAAATAAGGTTTAAAATTTCAAAAATCAAATATTAATAAAATTTATTTATGAGATAATTAATTTAAAATATATTTTATTAATTTAATATATTCAGGTCACAATTCTATACTATTTGGCCACAAATTATTCTCGGTCACGAACCAAATGTACATAGGCCACAAATTATTTTACGGTTACAAATTAAAAATCTTATAGGTCACAAATCAAAAAAATTATAGATCACAATTTATTTATGAATAACAAATCATAAAATTTATAAGTTATGACTCAAAATTTTAGGTCACATAAAATTTATTAGTCATAAGTTATATGTCAAATATTATTCATTAATCACAAGATATCCAAATTATTGGTCACAATATCAAATAATTGGTCACAAGCACATCACCCAATGCCATCCTACCCACAACCATCGCACCACCGCCCAACCACCACCACCACCTCACCACCCTAGTCGTCATCACAACCACCACCACCCAAACACCATCAAAAAATCAAATTCAAAATAATTAGTCACCGCCATGACCATCACTACCACCAACAACTATCCCAAAAACTCTGACACCCATGACTCCAGATTTTCCACCACCAACAGCAGCGCTCACACCCAAAAACATCATAGCCCAAAAACTGGATAACCATTGATTGCAAAACCAGATTTGGTCAACGATGACCACTACGCTTAGAGCATAGCGACAACTACATCATCACTGCAGGAGCAGTGACTACCCCAAAAATTTCGACACTCATCACTCGAGATTTTTCCCACATTTTCCACCACCAACAACGGTGTTCTCACTTAAAACCATCTTTGCCCAAAATCGACACCACCATCACCGCCCAAAACCCGCACAACCAAAATCAGATCCTGGAGACGATGAGAGTGTAGCAACAACTACGTCGTCGCTGCTATAGCGGTGATGACCGCTACACTCATCTTTGTCGCTGTAACAGCAGCATCAAACGATATCATAGCTCAGTGTGCAACAATGACATATCATCATCGCGGCTATAGCGACTATTCTCGCCAACTACATCATCGCAGCGGCTATCGGTAAATATGGAGGGAGAACGGAATGAATTCTGGTCGGCTGAGGGTCGGTATTGTTAGGTTTTTAGTTGTATCGACAATTTTTTAGATAAAATGATTATTGTAAAAGAATATGATTGTTATAAAAGAGTTGTAAAAGTCAAGAAGTCTTTTGGATTGTAGTATAGTCTTAGAATGAGTCCAAGATGTCCAAAAAGATTACATATGATCAAGGGAATGCAATTAGAAGTCTAAAGAGTATCAAATAGCCGCACAAATTATGTTCCAAATTCTCAGTCGTAACTTGCAATGGATTTTTCACATAGAAAATATTGGAATTTGGACAATGCTATTAGAAAAATTGTAGCCCTTTGAGTGAACTTTCCAATACATTTTGAATTACCTCAATTGGACATCAGGAGAGAATGTTATGATAAAGATACTGATAACTGCTCAACTATAGCTGGTTTGGTGCTCGAGCGATGTTCAACGCTCATAAATCTGTTTTGCCTCATACACTTGATTTTTCAATCTCTTTTCATCCTAAACACTTTTTCCTATATATACCATACCCTATGAACGTCTAGAGTTTGGTTTATCATTATTTTACATCTTCATAACATCATTCCAAGATTCAAGAACACATCGAATTCTTGAGATTAACATTTTGATTCTTGAACCACAAGTTTGGGAAAAACATTGAAATTCTTATAATCCAAAACACACACTTCCTAAATATTATCATGAGGGTACTTTCTCAATAGCCTTTAGAGGTTGCTGAAGTTTGAGGGAAGTTGAACCAGAAGCACATGAAGAGTACAAGAACAAGACGTTCTTGGTATTCCACAGAAGATAGACAATTCCAGAAAGTCGGGAGCAGGTGTGAGTGAAGTACATTCCAGCGGGTCTTGGAGATTATATGAATTAGATCAACTAGTCCAATGGGTTTTCTAGGCTGGCTCATATTGTAAGTTCTTATTGTCTATAGTGAAAACTACTTACTTGGTTCCGGAGTTTTTACCTGGTTGATGGTTTTTTTCATCATCAAATCTTGTGTTATTTACTGTTTTAATTATTTACTACGACAATTCAATATAAGATAATTTGACTTGATTGACTAAATATTTAGAACAATTAAAAAGTGATTTGTTGCTTTTAATTAGTAATTTTAATTCCGCGTTATTCACCTATTAGGTGATTTTATGGTTGAACTTGTAACTCTCGAGTGGTATCAGAGCTTAATAGTGATCTTTAACCCAAATTTTTATCTAGATGAGTCAATCAATTTCTGATTCGGGATCTGAGTGTGATATGAAAATTCGGGAGGCTTATAAACTATTATTTGAGGAGAGTATTAAGATTAAGCAGGTGAATAAAGTTATACATAAAAAGGTTAATGCACTTGAATTAGAAAAAGAGAGCCTCATAGCGAAACTTGAGGAGTCGACTAGATATTTGAATGAATTAAGGGTTGAGAAAGAGTCGTTAGATGTTAAGGTTAAATCTTTTACGAGCGAACTTGAAGATTACAAGTCTCAACTTCTTGCTTTCTCTAGTGGATCAAAAACTAGACAGTCTTTTGGGGACGAACAAGCCCGCTGGGAATAAGAGAGGTCTAAGAAATAATCAGACCAATCATAATATGGCTAGTACTTCCAAAATCATTTTTATCCCTGCTACCAACCAGCCTACGTATGTTCCTAATTCTGAACTCAAGAATAAGGGTATCGTAAGACAGAAGCCTACTAGACAGCGTAGGACCTACCAACCTAGGAATAGATATCAGCGACCACATAATTTTGGGCCTGGTTTATCCTTACCTGTTTCAATTGTGGTGAGTTAGGGCATATAAGGCCTTGGTGTCATAAATTTCTGAATAGAAATAGAAATCGGGATTTTGATAACCGAATTGACTTCCTTACTAATCAAGTGAGTCATTTGACCAACTTTAGGACACAATTGACTCGGGATAAGTCTTTCACTAATAGGTTTGGGTGAAAAAAAAAGTGATCTAAAAACATTAGAAATTGATCACGGTGCTCTTAAAGGTAAGAACGTTTGTATAACTAATTGATTATGTATTGTTGATGCATGCTTATGTTTTTTTAATTGATTCATTCATTAGTGTATGCATTTCATTTTATTTTATTTTTTGATTTTACTTTTTTGGTCGGTTGATTCTTTTAAATAAAAAATTTTGAACATGTGTGTTGTAACCAATTATGAGTTTAATTAATTTGTTATAATATTATTTTCATTACTTTGTTTAGGTTGGCGTAGAGTACTTAGTATAGGTTTCCTCATATATCATCTACACTGCACACACTATGATCTTGTGAGTAAATCTTGACCGTATATGTGAGATTTGGGATGACCGTCATCTGTTGTTAGGGTGACTTGAACATTGATTGACCTTAATTTGTAGACCTAAACTCTAGTATATCCCCTTAAATAAAATAAAAATGTTTCATCTTATACTCTTCTTTGAAACCCATCTGACTTGAGTAATTAAGAATAATATGTTTCTCATAACTTGATGCTATATGGTCAATTGACTTGAAGTCATCGGCCCAAAACTCATTACATAGGTCATCTTAGTCGTTTAATGGGGAAGAGTCTGCACATAAAGTGTGAAAAAATGAAGAGAAAAATGATAAGCTTATAAAGAAAAATATAAATTGTGTTAAAATGAATATATGCTCAAAGTAAGTAGAGAAAATAATAATATATATGAAAAATGAGATTTATTTATAGGTCATAATATACATTATTGGTTTAACTTTCATTAGTAGAGGAATAAACTTATTTAACAGTGATATTTAGCATGTCATTTCTCACAAATTAAAGGTTTGGAGTTTTGATCACAAGGAATTAGTGGCACTAAACACACATGAATAACTTATATAATTTACTCCATTTCGACTTGAACTGCTTATGTGGGAAAGTTTACTGATCATTGTTTATACTTGTGCATGCTATCAACTGCATTTTTTAGTTATTATATATTGTTATTACCTTCATCATTTGTGACAAAAGGGGGAGAAATTGATGCATTTAAATTTTAGTTTATTATTCAAATTTTAGTTTATTTTGCATATAGATTTTGAGTTTTTTTTTTTTAAGCAAGGGGGAAATTTTTATTTTTTATTTTGAATGGGAGATGATTTTTTTTTTAATTTTAATTTTAGGGAATATGTGAGTTTATGTCAACCAGTTAACGATATTTAAATTTAAGGGAATATGTGAGCTTGTGTTCTTGTGAGTTATGAGTTTGACCAAACTATCATCTAGAGGGGATGAATAGATGTACGTTAGCAGAATTAAAATTTGTTAATTAATAACTGCAGAAAATCACAATTATCAATTTTACCCAAATTAATTCATATGCAATTCTATATTTTTTTCTTCTTGTTTCATAACGAAACACAATGACTCCCAAACCATCTAAACAACCTATCAATATACTCCTTCAACTTTAAAGTTATGAGTTTGACCTTACTAACACCTAGACGGGGGTGAATATGTGTTCATATGCGGAATTAAAATTTTTTAATTAATAATTGTAGCAAATCATAATTATCAATTTTGTCTAGATTAATTCACATGCAATTCTATCATATGTTGAATTACCTCAGTTGATCTATTGCATGAAAAATAAACACCACCACAAAAATTGTTGATGAAGAAAACCCTCACGGGATAAAAACTCCTAGCCCAAACTATTAGCATCCACTATAAACGATAAAAACTTACAAACTGTTCAAATTGATTAAACGTTAGTACATTCTGACCTCTTGACTGTAATCACCAAGGTCCTCCTGGACTGCGCACTCCTGCACCATATTCCGACCTTGTTGAATATTTTATTTTCCGTAGATCACCTGAGAACTCATGTTCTTCTTCAACCAGAACTCCGGTCACCTTCCTTGATTTTCAGAACTCTGACAAATTATGTGGAAGTTGGGTTTTGATGTTTTGATTGAATGATATGATATTTTCAATAAGTTTGGTTGAATCAATATATAGGATGTGATAACAAGAATCTCTCATGCGAAATAATATTCAACCTAACATTTGCATGAAATGGGGCTTGGTATTTATAGCATTTAGGTTTTGGGGTAGTATAGGATAAGTATGATTCTCGAAAAATGCAAATTGGGGTTTCATAGTTAACACCGTCACTCGAGCGAGAGTCCAGTGACAGGTGAGCGACAGTGCTCCGCTCGAGTAATAGACTAACGAAGGTACCCTTATTTTGGATGCTCGAGCAACAACTTGGCAGTGGGTTAGCAGAAATTCGGAAACTTTTTCTTCTTATTCCATAACCAAACACAAGGACTCCCAAACCATCTAGACAACCTACAAATTTACTCATTAACTTCTAAACTCTTTTACAACTATATTTTTTTCTAAAGATTGCTAAAAACTATCAAACCTAACAAATTTCCCTTTGGTATTTTGTAACAAAACATATATTACAAATCAAAGAAAATCAAAACCAATTAAACTATCCAAAACCAACTGAGTCAATTGAAGTTTGTTGTTTCTTTTCTTGTCAAACATTTTTCCTAAAATAACAACTCAAATACCAAGTGTGAAAGCACGTAAAAAATAAAAGAAATAAAAGCTGTTGAGATAGTTATCAATAGGCTCAAAATCATGCTAGCTAAATTATAATGTAATATCAATGTTAATCAATACACCAAAAACAAATATCGATATTACTAAACATCAAAACTTAATTTAGCTAAGCAGAAAATATATCATATATATCTCAAATATCTTATCCACAAAAATAGAAATAGAAACAACTACCTCTACCTAACAACTACCTCTCCATTTTTGTCACAATTGACAAAGGGCTACCTAACAACTAATTAGTAGCAGCATCATCTCCATCGGTCCCCTAATCAGAATCACCATCATCATCCCAATGTCACCCGATCCAACGTAATCTCCGTTGAAGATAGCCAATTGCACCTCAAAATGTCACGAACTCTATTGTGTGGCAGTCAATCATGGCTCTCGACTATGTAATCTCCACCATCATACGAGTCTGCTACTCGATCAACACAGACATCTATCCCGTAAGTTTTAATGAACGATTTATGGGAACAGAATTAGATGGCGGAATAGGATTAGCGGGTGGAAATGGTGGATCAAAAGTAGACAACGATGGAATGTCAATCGAAATGGATGAATCTCAGATGGATCAACCAAAAGCAAATCACCAATAGGATCAGCGGCATGAGATCTACTTTGTGAAATAGTCATATGGCCAATAAGCTAGGAAACCCTCCTTGTAGTCCCACCAGGAAAGCTAGCCCTAAGACCCGTCACTAGCCGATGAATTAGACACGCATATGGAAGACCAATCCCAGTACGAGTCACACAAAAGGTACGTAAAAGCTGATGGCATATAAAAGTAGGATGATCTATTGAGTCTCCATATGAAAGTTCATAAAGAAATATGGCCTTATCTATAGGTAAGGAAGATGTATGGAAAACTTGGCACATATTTGTGCATACAATATGACACACTATCTATTTTTCAGTCGGAAGGGATTCAGTATGAATCGTAGCCGGACCTTCTCCTAAAGGGCTGTTAAAAAGAGTTGAATGGACAAGAGAGTCCATTGGGAGGGTCTCAATAGACAAATATGGGATTAATGGGCGGATAACTCGAGGAATGTTGATAATAGAAATGGCTTATCTTAATTATCTTACCCTAAGAAAAACTTTAAAGCTCGACCCACTAATATCGTGAATATTGGCATAGAACTCCCAGACAATGAGACTAGGTAGGAGAGATAACTCAACAAGTAGTTGCTCCCACATACGCGAAGTGAAGATGGCATCGAGATTAGGTGAAAGACCAGAAAGAATCACCTCACGCTCTACTAGTATAGGGTGCAAGGAAAACTGATTCCCAAAGACATCTTAAGCAATAGACGAGATGAATCTAGACTTACTATACAAAGTCGAAGCACCAGATGTCTGTACATTAGTCATCTCTTTCTTAGTCGGCATCTGTGACAAGTGTGCAATACAAACACATCAATAGATGCAACTAAAGTTACTATATATCGTGATGAAAAACAAATTAATGATATGCAAGAATGAATGTGAAATGAGGAAAATAGGCCAACCTACGCTAATCAGTATAAAAGTTGCCCACATGCACCAAAATCTCGACAAACATGGCATGGGCTTGCAAACTTATGGAAAACGAAGTTAGATGACAAGTGGACATAGACTACTAACCAAGTGTCGTGAGACATGGACGAAGATTTCACAGTGCCTTGATGCACAGGTGACGTGGTGCCTTGACGTCTTGACACGATGTACTGACGTCGTGTGAACGGAGGGAAACCGTGTGTTCTATTACGTCAACATTAAATTAAAAGCAAACTTCACCAAAATTTCAATTTAAGGACCAAAGTGTGTGCAATTGTGAGAATGTACAATGTTCGTGACATATGATGCAAAAATTCAACAATGAACGTCAATATTTTTTGTCATCGAACACATGGTGTGCAATGACAATTTCCTAATTCACACCAAGCATCCAACAAAGAAAAAATCAACACATTCAACGCACCATCAATCCAACATCTAATCATATCCCATCCTCCATCAAAAGTGAGTTCAATTCAAGAAAGATCCAAAAAAAAAAAAACGTGTAGAACCCTAATGCGAGTATAAGCTTCAAATTCAAGAATTTTTGGATATAAGTGATGCAATTTGGCATGGAAACACATTAAAAACACCTAAACATGAAGTGTTTATTTATGAATTGATACAAGAACCACAAATAAATTGAAAACCCAAACAAATAAAAAAACAAAAATTAGGTATTTTCGTCTTACCATTGAAATTCAAGGATATTGGATGATTAGTCAAAATTATACAACTAAAATGTTGATGGAGGATGTCCAATGAGTGAAGAAAATCATGGATTGGAGATAGGTTAAACATTTTGGAGAGAAAATTGAGCGAGAGAAAGAGAGAGAGAGAGAGAGAGAGAAGAGAAGGTGGAAAAATGAATTCTGGGATGAAATGTTTGCATTTAACAAATTGGCTTGTCACTCGAACAAGAGGTGAGCGCTAGGCGAGCCAAAAAAGCCTCTGCTTTTCATGCTAAAGCGATGGCTCAACGTTAAGCAATCGAGAATTTGTTGACAAAAATAGTACCTTATGTTTGAAAATTTTGAAATATAGCCTTTTAAAAAAAAATATGGCACGCAATCGAACATATATGTTAACTAAAAAATGATTGTTCACAAGTAAGACATAATCAATAAAAAAACTTTTCCCACATACTCGGACCAAACTTAAATGGAGTAAAAGATATAAGTATTTCATGTGTGAAAAGTGCCACTAATTCTCTGTAAACAAAACTCCGAACCTTAAATTTGTAAAAAAAAAAAGAACATACTAAATATCACAGAAGAGTGAGTATTTTCCTTGATTAATGAAAGTCAAACCCACTAGGACCTATTGATCAATTCAGCTCTTGTTTTCATATAATTTTTTTCATTTCTCCCCCCGGAGTGAATCATATATAAAAATTAAAGAATTTATTGTTGACATCTTATGTGCAGACGTTTTTTTCATTAAACTTTCTACATGACCCCTGTAACGAGTTTTGGCCTGATGACTCCAAGTCAGTTGACCATAGGGCATCAGGTTTTGAGAAATCCCGCAGGTTTAATTGCTCAAGTCAAATAGGTTTCGAAAAAGAGTATGAGATAAATCTTTTTTTTAATTTAAATTTAAGGGAATATGTGAGCTTAATTCAACTAGTTAACGATCAATTTATGTACATGGTTACCTCACCAAAAGATGATTGCCACCTCAAATCTCACACACACGGTTAAGACTCACTCACAAGATCATAGTGTGTGCTGTGTAGATGAGACATGAAGAAACATATATTCGGTACTCCACATTAACCATATAATGTCAAATAGCTTTAAAAAAAATAGTCCTCTCTTTTTTTTTACTAAAAAGAATCAGATCACACAGAATAAATATACAGAGAATGAGATGCATGCTATAATGAATGGACTTTATGAATTGTACATGCATGCACTTAAGTACCTAATCAAATAGGTATACAGACGCTCTTACCTTTAAGAGCACCATGAGGAACATAGTAGTTTAATTTTTCTTCATAACTTGGGAAATCACTTTCCTCAACCCAAACCTTTTTGACAATAAGGTAATCCTGGTCAATTGAGTCATCATCTCAGTTATGTGGCTAACCTAATTTTTAAGGAAATTAACCTTGCTACAGATATCCTGACTCCTACCTCTATTCACGAGTTTATGACACTTAGGCCTTGTGTGACCTAGCATACCACAATTGTGACACGTAAGAATAGACCTAGGTTCAAAACTACGTGAATCTCATATTGCTTTCTGAGTCGGTACCATTCCTAAGTATGTTAGTGGTTGGGACAAAAATGGTTTTGGATGAATTTGTAGTATTATTATCAGTCTGAGTATATCCTAGACCTTGCCTATTTCCAAATGTCTTGTTCATTCCTAAGAGAGTATCAAGTTTCTGAGTGCCACTTAAAAGGGAATGAAGTTGAGTATTGGATTTCTCTAGGTCACTTGTTATCGTTTTAACTTTAGCCTCTAAGTTCTCATTGACAAGTCTTAACTCACTAAGATTTTTGGTAGAATCCTGAAGGTCAGCAATGAGTCTTTCTCTTTCTAATTCAAGTTCATTAATCTTCTTCAATACATCTTTATTTACCTTCTTTATCCTAAGACTCTCTTCACACAATTGATGATGGCTTCATGAATTTCTAAATCATCCTCAAATTCTTTCCCAGAATCCTCACGACTTCCACATCATCAACCTTCTCACTATCCTTTTCTGAATCATTCTTAACAATGGATGCAAATGCCATATGGTCCATTTTCATCATAACCGCTAGAAGACTCACTCGACTACTTGAATTGGATTCATCATCAGTTAGTGACATTGACATTACCTTACCCTTTTCTTTATTTAGGTTCTTCTTATAGTTAGGGTATTCATACCTATAGTGTCCCAAACCCTGATATTCATGACATCTAACTGATTTAGATTTCTTACTAGAACTCTTAGTATTATTCTTATCACGTTTGTCTTTTCTGAATTTACTAGGGGAATCCTTCTGTCTTCTTAAGTTTTTTTCTTATTCATTAGAGCTTTTTGGAATTCTTAACAAAATAAGTTATCTCATCATCCCTAAGGATCTCTGTATCAATAAAGTCATATTGTTCTTTTCTATCGGTATTCAAGGCTATGGACTTATTCTTCTTCAATTGAGATATGGTAAGCTCATAGGTTTGTAGGGATCCTACAAGTTCCTTTATCTTAATTGTATCTAAGTCATTGCTCTCTTCAATTGCAGTAATCTTAGGTCTAAATCTCTCAGGTAAGGATTTAAGGATTTTTCGAACAATTCTAGATTCAGAAATTTTTTCAACTAGGCTAAAGCTTGAGTTCACTATGTCATTTAACCACGAGTAGAAATCATCGAACAATTCATCATCCTTTCATTCTTATTTCTTCAAACCTAGTGGTCAACATCTGTAGTTTGGAATTCTTCATAGTTTTGGTTCCCTCATGTGTGGTTTCTAAGATATCCCAAACTTCTTTGTTGGTATCACAAATTGATATTCTTCTAAATTCTTCGTTGGACACATCCATGAATAAGGTTTGAAGCCCTTTACTGTTCCAATTACACCCATCTAGTTCATCTCTAGTCCAAAGGATATGTCCGTAGGGGTAACTACACTTGAAACAATAGTAGAGAGGACATTTCAACTATTTTGTACACTAACCCAAATTCACTCGTCCAGAGACTTGAGAAATACTATCATTCTAATATTTCAATATGCATAATTGCTTTCGTAAAAAATGAAGGCACGAAATGAGACTGACTCATCTAGGTTAAGTTTGGGTCAAGAATCGAATTGAGACTCTGATACCATTTGAAAGTTATGAGTTTGACCCGACTAACACCTAGAGAATGGTGAATAGGTCTTCGTATGCAGAATTAAAATTTGTTAATTAATAATTGTAGCAAATCACAATTATCAATTTTGTCCAGATTAATTCACATTCAATTATATCCTATGTTGAATTAGTGTAGTTGATATATTGCATGAAAAATAAACAACACCACAACATTGGAGACGGAGAAAACCCCTCGCGGGATAAAAAGTTCGGTCCCAAGCAAGTAGTATCCACTATAAACGATAAAGACTTATAAACTATTAAGACTAACTAAACCTTAGTATTATCTGACCTCCTAAATGTAATCAACAAGACCCTCCGGGACTACACGCTTCTACACCAGCTCTCGACCTTCTTGAATTGTTTATCTCCTGTGGATCACATGAGAACTCATGTTCTCCTTCAACCAAAAGTCCGGTCACCTTCTTTGATCTTCAGAATGTAGAAGTTGGGTTTTGGTATTTTGATTGAATGATCTGATGTTTTTAATAAGTTTGGTTAAATCAATATGTAGAATGTGATAACAAGAATATCTTATGTAAAATAATATTCAACCTAACATTTGCATGGGGCTTGGTAATTATAGCATTTAGGTTTTGGGGTAGTATAGGATAGGTAGGATTCTCGAAAAATGCAAATTAGGGTTTCATAGTTAACACCGTCACTTGAGCGAAAGTCCAACGACGGGCGAGCGACAGTGCTCCGCTTGAGCGACAGACTGGCGAAGGTGCTTTTGTTTTGGACGCTTGAGCAACAACTTGGTGGCGAACTAGTAGAAATCTGACAATTTTTTCTTCTTGTTCCATAACCGAACACAAGAACTCCCAAACCATATAAACAACCTACCAATTTATTCGATGACTTGTAAAACTCTTTTACAACTATATTTTTGTCTAAAGATTGCCAAAAACTATCAAACCTAACATAATTGAACATATTCCCTTAAATTTAAATTAAATTTGGATTCTTAACTTTTTTAAGTTTTGATATTTTGTGATATTAATGTTTTAATTGGTATTTTGATTAACATTAGTATTGTTTCTCAATCTAATTAACACATGATAGTCTGTTTCAATTATTATTTCCTGTATCACGTGCTTTTACACTTGGTATTTGAGTTATTGATTCCAAGAAACATGTTTCAAGAAATGTAAGAGACGGACGTTCAGCTTGAGTTTGGTTACATTAGTTTTGTTCTTACATCCTTGACATGTATTGTATAGTTTTGTCACAGAATGCCAAATGGAAAAATTAGGTTTTTAGTTGTATTGACAAATTTTTAGACAAAATGATTATTGTAAAATAATAAGATTGGTACAAAAGAGTTGTAAAAGTCAAGGAGTCTTTTGGAGGGTATTGTAGTCCTTGAAGGAGTCCAAAATATCCAAGAAGATCACATATGATCAAGAAAATGCAATTAGAAGTCTAAAGAGTATCAAAGATCCGCATAAGTTATGTTCTAAATTCTCAATTGTAACTCGCAACGCATGTCACATAGAAAAATTAGAACTTGTACAAGGCTATTTCTAGATAATTGTAGCCCTTTGAATTAGTTTTCCATGACATTTTGAATCAACTCAATCGGATATCGGGATAGAAAGTTATGATAAATATACTGACGCCTGCTCAGTTGTTGCTCGCATGTCGCTGACTTGGTCCTCTAGCGACGATCGATGTTCAGAAATCTGTTTCTTTTTTTTTTCTAACACTTGATTTTTAATTCCTTTTTCATCCCAAACACTATTCTCTATATATATCATACCTTATGAACGTCCAAAAGTGTAGTTGATCATTATTTTACATCTTCATAATATCATTCCAAGATCCAAGAATACATCCAAATCTTGAGATTAACCTTTTGATTCTTGAGATAAATTAACCACGAGTTTGGGAAAAATATCGAAATTCTTATAATCCAAAACACTCACTTCCTAAATATTATCAGAAAGATACTTTCTTAATAGCGTTTTGAGGTTACTGAACTTTGAGGGAGGTGGACTAGAAGCACATGAAGAGTACAAGAACGAGACGTTCTTGGTGTTCCGAGGAGATAGAGAATTTTAGAAGATCGAGAGCATGTGTGAGTGAAACACATTCTAGCGGGTATTGGAGATTGCAGAAATTAGATCAGCGAGTCTAATGGATTTTCTAGGTTGGATCATACTATAAATTCTTATTGTCTATAGTGGAAACTATTGGCTTAGTCATGGAGTTTTTATCCCGTTGAGAGTTTTTTTCGTCATCAAATATTGTGTTATTTACTGTTTTAATTATTTATTGCGACAATTCAACATATGATAATTTGACTTGATTGACTAAACATTTAGAACAATTAAAAACTGACTTGTTACTTTTAATTGATAATTTTAATTCCACGTTGTTCACCCATTAGGTGATTTTAGGGTTAAACTAGTGAATCTCGAGTATATTAACTTAATTTTATAATATAATAATTAATATTGAATTATCATCTGATTTTTGTATGAACAAATTTCAAATTTGATTTTTGAAATGATAACTTAAATAATTTGGTTCTACGTAATTTCCACATTTTACATATCTTATGCCCTATTTGATTGCACTTCAATTCCATGGAAGATGGAAATTAAGTTCCATTATCCACATTTTTGCATGTTTGATTGCCCAAATTTTCCATGAAATTGGTTTTCCATATTTCACCCACATACTCACATTTTCTTGATTTTTTAGGAGGAAAGCTTTTCCAAACAACTTTATTATTATTATTATTGTTGTTGTTGTTTTAAATTTTTTTGGCAATGAAAATAAATTATATTCCCAATTGTAACAAATTATATCCATTTATTGGACAATTTTCATGGAAAATAAAGCCAAACTAACATCAAAAGATCAAAAATTTCAATATTTTTCAAATGGAAAATTATATCAATCAAATACAATTAATTGACAATTCAGAATAAAACAAGTTCTAGGTAATTCAATTATCTGGAATTACTTTTTTTCTTCAATATCTATTCTTGTAATCAAACGGACCATTATCATTACTATCTCTAACAAACTTCCACTCTTCAATTTTTAAATTGGGAGGAGTGAATTTTTATTTCCAATTTATTAAAAAGTAATTCTAAGACAGTAAAAAGGAAAATAAAATGATTTGGAACTAAATCATTATTATATTAATAAATTATAAATATTCATGATAATTTTTATTGACATATAACTAAAATTTAATGTCGTCAATAAAATTCATTGAGCCTAAAATTTCCTATTTCAATAGTTGTAAGAATAAATTTGCTAGGCTATCTCTGGTTGTAATATGGCCATTATTGTCTGAGATTGATGTCTTAAATAGAATTTTTTTTTTTTGGAGAATATTAAAAGTAGAAATTTTTTTGAGTTTACATGTAAAATATTTTATTGTGTGAATGTATAGTTGAAATGAATATAAGAAATAAATTGTTTTATTTTAAAGAGAGTCAAAGAGGGGCTAGTCACTCAAGTTAGATATGATTGTAAATTGATAATTTTGTCCATTGTTTCATCAGTGACAAATATATGTTGAATTGGTCTTTAAAATGAAATAATATGACCATTGATTATGTCCACACCACACAAAAACAAACACCTCTTATCTCGAAAACACTTTCTTTTTTTTTTAAAAAAAGTACAAATTAAAAGCATATATGTCATCTATATATATTAATTTTAGCTCCTATTTGATGGGGATTAAAATAAAAATTTTAATATATATTGATAAAAAAAATTATAAAATGTATAATTAAAAAGTTGTGTATCCCACAAAATGTGTTGTTAAAATTAATTGTTGACTTTAATTTTAATTAAAATATGAATTTTAATTTCTACGAGACATGGACTTAATGTCCATACCAACATATAATGTTTTCTAAATTGACAATAATGGACAAAATCATTAACTTGGGAAGCAAATTGAAGTTAGTTGACCTGCTTGTACAAATTTAAGATGAGTGACTAGATCCACAAGCAAATGGATGTTTGGTAGTCCAATCGTACTAAATCAAAGATGAGTGGTTTTGATGCAATTTCATTCAAAGTTAGGTAACCTGCAACCATTTAATAACCCAAAAAGAAATAAAGATGCTTAAACTGTCAACAACTCATTGAACTAGTGGTCCATTAGTTTAGTTGTGCTATTCGTCTGCTAGACATTTGGGACTAGTGATGGCAAACGGGTTGAGCGGCTCGTCCCCAAACACGAACCACTCGTGGGCTCGTAAAAATTTTGAAGAAAAAAGTAAAAAAAAAAAAAACACACGAGCCCATGGGCTCATGAGCTGAGCCACTATTTACTCTTGGTTTCTATTGTACATTGATGTGAATGAGTCATATCTAATCTTCTCTATCAGTTGGATAGTCTGTGAGGCGATTTTAGTTCTACGTAGAATTTTACTACAAAAAACACTTCACTTCTGAGTACGAAAATTTACACTTGGTTTCTATCCTTTCATTGTACATTATGTGAATGAGTCAGATCTAATAATCTTCTCTCCAACCCTCTCAATGGTTAGGATAAAAACTTTCCACTAGTGATATGGTAATAGAACTATACGATTTTCTTCTCACTGATTTTCTTCTCACATCAGTAGTGGAAAGTTTTATTATATCTACTTAGGGCATGAGATCGATTTCAATGAATGAGTTACGACGCTTTTTAGTACTTTATGCATAAAGAGTTTTGAGTTCCAATTTTGAACTTGGAATTCACGTAGAGATTGCTATTCCATCTCAAAAGATTAAAAAAAATTAAGTGGAGTATTTCATTTTCAATTTTCTAAACAATCTTCTATTGAACAAAGTATCACATGTGGCTCCTAAATTTTGAGGGCTAACCATAATTTTTTTGATTTACTGCAATTGAGGATTCATTTTGTGCAACAATATAATTAAGTTTACGGCTTAGCTTTGACATCACTTCGAAGGAGTTAAGATGTCACTTGGAAGGAGTTAAAATCCATCTAAAAATGCTAAATCCTTAAAAGTCAAACAACTCAGTTCTCTATTACATATAAATTTATTCGCACTTTTCCAACAATTTCACGTGAATTTCGGACATCATCATCCAATAAATGTAAAGTATGTTCGTTTTTTTTGTTAATGTTGAATTTCATAAGAAAATTATTAAATTTCTTAAGAATAGAGTAAAACGTAAAAGACTAGAAAGAGAAATAATGGGTGGCTAAAAGAGAAATTATTAATTTCCTAGTAACCTGGTAGACTCTATTTCCCTTTTCATGCATTCAGCTTTTGTTGGAAAGATTCATAAACTACTTAATTTATAAGTAGATAGAAATAGAGACGAACCCAGGAGAACAAATAAAATATTTATATTAGTTGATACATAGAAAAAAATCTTTTAAAAAAAATTTACTTACAAAAACTAAATGGGCTTGGGGGTAGGACTAGGCTCCCTCCGCTCTTGAACAGAAATGAGTTATGAATAAGTGGATACTATTTGTGTATTTATTAGCATGTATGGTTAAAAGTAAAATTTGAATATATATAAATAATTTATAGATTTTGTCAAATAGAGACTTAAAATTGAATATACTAGATAAAGTTTGTAATTAAATTTGGGCAACTCATAAAAGTACCCCTAAAATTAGGAGCCTTTTGAAAAATCATATGAAAAGTATTTTAGAAATAAAAAAATGTTGTGTAAAAATTAATTGTCACTTGTCTCATGAAAAAATATGTGACACAATGACATTTTTTAAAGTTAAGTGTCACTTTTTATTAACACCATGTTTGATACAATTCTTCTAAAATAAATTTTTGTCTTTTTTATTTTCAACCACATAATTTTCAATAAAATAATATTACACGCAAATTCAAAATATTTCATTATTTTTTAACCATATATTTTCCATCAAAACGATATTTAAAATGCATTCTTGGGAAAATAATGTGGCTCAAATAAGGTGTAAATGTACGTCACTTTCATTAAAAAAAAAATGGTGTTTTCACTCAATTCAAGAAAATAACAGAAAAAAATGATAAACACTAAAAAAAAATGGACAAAAAATCAAAAGCAGACTCAAACCTTTACTTGATTTCGGGAGCAAGTCTTTCTTTCCAATGCATAACTAGCACAACGAGAAAGCACAATCATTTTTCAAGTTCAATAGTTTCTTGAATTTCCACCAGCCCTTCAAACTTGGAATAACTAGACTAGCTTTTGTTATCTTCCTCACACCCATTTTTTTTTGTAAATTGTCTGTTCAAACAATCACATTACTAAATTCTCGGATTTCGAAATTTTGTCCCAGGAACTTTGCAATTTCTCAGCAAACTCTTTCGGCTAAATTTTCAATAGACTCAATTCTTCACTATCCTAACAAAGCTTTCAAATCTGCAGAAGCCATCTCTATTGTCATTAGGATTATGGGGTCCTTTGTTCATAAATGAGACTTCCAATATTACGATCTAAAATTTTGAACCCATTCCTTGTTCCAATTGCAAGCAGCTGACCCAAAATAATTTATACATCCATTTAATTCAGAAAAATAAATGAATCCGAAATCTGTAAATGGGTGAGGATGAGCGGAGATGTGGCATGGTTAAAGATTTCTCTTTGCTGTAATGGTTTGGGAGTTTTTTGGAATTGAGAATCGGGGAATTTTGATTTGGGTTAGAACGTATTAATTACGTGATTATTGATTTAAAAAGTTAACAAGGTATTATTCAAATTCTTTAATTTTGGTGGGTAGTTAATCTAATTTTCCCATTAAATTTCTTAAGCTTGAAAATACTTGGGAGTGCTAAGACTAAAATCTAAATGATTATAAACTATGAATTTCTATGAAAAATATAGATAATAAATGAGTAGTAGCGAATCCTAGAAAATATATGGATAAAAAGTATATTTGATTATCTTAGTTTATAATTTAAGCTTTACCGAACATATATTTATAATCAAGTCACATTTAGATAAAGTATAGTAAAACAAAATTCAAGATTAATTAACATATTTGACATTCGATAATGTCATCAAGTTCTAGTCATGACGACACTTGGCAAAATATTATAGCAGTGTTGCATTAAAACCAAAATTTTGAAATTAATTGAGCATAATAGCCGACTACCTTTGTGCTCATGGAAGTATAAATCGAAATGTCCCAAATCTCTTTCTCTGGTGGCCATTCCACTAATAAAAGCTTGACACATCAATTTATATTTTACACGTCATCAATTTTCAATTTATCCTTCTAAACAAATTTTAAATTGTGTTAACGTGTACTTTCTCTCACCATTAATAAGGACTCTACGTACGAACATTCTCATAATGCACCCATTTGGCCATTTCTACTGTCTCATCTCCACAACCACAACCACAACCGCCGCTGCCTTGACCTTTGCAATTGATGCACCATCTCCACCAGCAAGTTTGCAAACTCGTGGTGGGCTGATTTAACAATTGGAATTTTCATTATAGAAGGAGGTAGAATTGTTGGAATCCTTCTTTTAAATTTATTTTCATAAATATTTGTGGCAAGAAAAAATAACTAACTAATGGAGGCACCTTTTCAAATTCTTGTGCACCATAATGGAGATTGGTGAGTTAATTGTCCCAATAATCATTAAATTTATTTTGATCATTAAATTTCTCAAAGTGTCAGACGTTATTCACTGCAATCACTTCCGCTTTGCATATCTAACGGAAGAGCTGATTCGATGACGAATTTCACAGTTGGAGCTCCATCACCGTTAGATGTCCAATCACGAAAGAGGGATAGTCCATGTAAGCAATGCGTTTTTTATTGTTCATTATACTTTGAGAGTCGTCTTTGATTGCTTACTTAGAGCATCTAAAATAGACTTTTTAAATTAGAGCCAAATGCATTTTTATAATTAAATGGTTTCAAAATATTTCAATTTTCAATTGACGAAAATAATATAATAATTTGGAGGAAAACTAGTGAAAATAAAAAATAGGAAAAAATAATAAATATTTTTCTTGGAGTTAGAAAATTAAGTGTTAAATATAAAGAATCCGTTGGAGTATATAAAAGTTTTTACTCTTTAAATTGTAGAATATACTCTTTAAAAATATAGAATCCTTTGTAGATACTAATACATTTTAAGCTAGTTGAATTTTGGCCACTAATCTTCCAAAAGTGACATCAAAATGATATGGAAACATGAATTCTGTTCATTTTTTGTGTTTAATGTTGTGTTATTATGTATTTAGAAAATTCTTTACAGGTGAACATTTTATTCGATTATTTCATTGGTGGAATTTAATATGGGATACAATCAAATTAAACTCAATCATCATTCCCTTCTAGTAGTTTTACTTAAATTTTGTTTAATTATTTAAGGAATCAAAGATGAGAGCATAATCCTAACTATATGATGAGTTTCTTTGTCTATTATAATACCAGTATAGTTCAACAAAGAATTATCAACTCTTATATTTACATGCAAATCTCAAACGATTCATGAGAAAAGGCAGACCCCTTTAAGTCAGTAATGACTTCTTTGGCCACCAAACAATTTGAACTAGTATGCACTACTTTTGGTGGGAATGATCCCAATAATCACTACATTTAGGTTGACGTTTTTAATTGCTTACTACACTTTAAGATGTTGAGTTTTGGCCACTAAACTCCTCAAAGCATCAGATGTTACTTACTAGAATCACTTCAATTTTACGTCTCTAATGCACTTGCCAACCTGATAGACGGATACAAAATGGCTCTCCATTACCGTTAGTTACCTAATCATGGATGAGAGGTGGTAAAATCAAATTAAAATGTAGTTAATTAAATAAAATTTAAGCAAAACTATTGGTAAGGAATGTTGATCAATTTTGATTTGATTGTGTTTCATATTATATTTCATTAGCTATTCCTTATCATTCTGATGGTACTTTTAGAATTTAATTTAGTGGCCAAAATTCGATATCTTAAACTCATGTAAACAAGGAATCAAAGACACCTGCAAATGTATAGCTTGTAATAAAGGTTTCCTTATGTGGATTGTCCCTCTTTCGTGATTTGGCATCTAATGGTGATGGAGCGCTAGATATGAAATACTTCAGTCATGTCAGCTATACCGATAGGGACAGGAAACGAAGGTGATATGATTGAGTAACGTCCGACAATTTGAGATGTTTAGTGATCAAAACTCAACATCTTAAAGTATAGGGAGCAATCGAAGACGCCAACCTAAGTTTAGTGATTATTGAGACAATTAATTCGAGATTGGTTCTACCCACTAAAAAATATTTGAAAAATGAAAATCAATTTACATTTTTAATTTGACAATAAGCAGTACTCTTGATAAAAAATAACTAGTGGTGGATCTTGTCCCCTCTTGGTTACGGTAGAAACACATCGTTAGACCAAACCACCTTCTACGTATCAAAGTTTTCCACAGCCAATAGCAATTTCTTCAACTTTTCTACAATAAATTTGTCTGCTTCATTACCATCTTCTTTATTTTTAAGCGTGTACTGTATGCTGAAGGTGGTTTCAAAAACTTCTACTACGACTCGTGTGGTGTATATCTGGTGGTAAGAAATGAGGAGATGAAAAGTCCAATTGAAAGAGGAAAAGTGCATGTTAATGTTGTATATCTTAGGACGATGACTTATTTGGATAGTAACTCCGGAGAATCTTTAAGAGGTTGAAGAGGTTTTGTTGTCCACACTACTCATGAATATAAGCCCTCTAACAAGCTTCAAGGTAAAATGGTGGTAGTTCTGCAAGGTGATTCTAGAATGGGGCTATCCATATGCCATTGTATTAAGGGTTTTGGAAGGCAAAGATTCAGCCCTTCGAATATGGATGAAAGAAATATATCTTGGTGCAAAAGACTAGATGATACGGAACAGCTAGAAGAAAAGATAGTAAACCAGTTGGAAAAGGGGAGAAATAGGAAATCTTTACTAAAATACGCGTACAATCCAGAAGCTTTTTTCATTTCTTTTCAGTTTTGTTAGGGTGACGAGGTTGGTCGAAGGCATCATCATTTCAACCAACATCATCAAACTTTCGGGATCCAATTTCATCGTTACAAGTCCATTTTAGCGTTTTTCTAATTTGAGTTAGTTTAAGGGTATTTCCATCCTTTTTGTAGTTTTTAGTTCTATTCGAATTTGTTTTGCGGTTTCCTAGTTTATTCAAATTTATCTACCGAATTATGGTTTTGTTATGAGTTTTTAAATATGTATTAAAGGGTTTGAAAACCTTACAATAGTTTTATATTAATAATATTCACTTTTCCATTCTCTAGTGGATTTCAGTATTTCTAACGTCTGTTCGAGCAAAATTCGAACAATACTCATTTGTGTTTTATGAACAAAACCTTTTTATTGTTATTCACGTTTCTGTCTTGCGTCACCGAATGACAATACATGTGGATTTGGTGTGACTCCTTGTCGACCCAGAGTACCACTAATATGACTTTCTTGAAAACTGGGTTAAGAAGTCCATGACTTTTAATACTTCAAAATTTCCCGTTAAATTAAAACATGTGTAGAATACTTGAACATGGATTCTCAAACTCTAACCCTTTTAACGATTTTGAAAGCATTTCAAGATTTATTGATTTAAAAACGCGGTAGTTTTTCTATATGTTATTAACTAAAAGCTACTACAAGTAATATGCGTTAAGAAGAAGTCGAGTTAATTGCCCCATCACAGCGCCCTATCATGTCTTAACTCTGCTACTTCGCCTATCATCTCCCATCACAATGCCCTATCTCCTTTCGTAGTTCTCCTACCTCATCTTTGATAAATCTAGTCAGACGTACAAACATTTATCAAAATAATAACTTTGATAGGAGATCCACGAGGGACGTTTGGATTCGGGAGAATGAGATCTCCTTGACGAAAGTGATCTCATTGACGGATGTGATCTCCTCAGTGGAAGTGATTGTCGATCCATTGGACGACGCTCTTACACAAATAAGAACATTACAAATCAATAACTTAATTAATCAACAAATTATATTCAATTAACATACCCTATCTCGATCTTGGACGGACTCAGGTGTCTGATCGTCTTGAGTAGGCGGAATAAATAATTCATGCACATAACTTTCACACTCATCTTCCATTGACGCTGTCAACTCAGTAAGGACATCAAGTTGACATATTGAAATTTCAACGAGTTAATGATCATGTATTGAGATTTTGAAAGGACACACTATATAAATCCTAAAGTTATAATACTCACCTCGGGCTCATCGAAAAGAGCTGATAACTATTTGACACTTGGCTTATCATGTGCTCGCCAATTTTGCATATGAGGACAGCGTGTCTCGCTTCTCCTCGCCCACCTACCACCAGGGTTGGGACATCCTCATATTCTCATATCAGCAACACTTACAATTATTATATATAAATTTAAAAAAATTAATGTTAATCATTTACTTGCAATGCTAATAGCAAGCCATATGCATCGTACTTACACTTGAGCTTATATGCCTTCGGCATCGAATGTCCCATCCTGAAGATGTGTAGTGTATCTTCATAATATCTTTGCCCCGGTGGATAGTTGTTGAATACATCAAAATTATCAACAACTTTTAAATGAAAGATGTCAATTGATGTCTTTTTGTGTCGACACCTCGTATGCTTTCAAAGATAAGTACCAAGACCAGCTTCAATTTGTCCAACATGTGGTCACATGCCCTAAATGCATCATCTAGTTGTAGGAGAATTACAGTTGTATGTTGTGGACAATATTCATTCAGCAGCCTTCTGTTTCTCTAAATACGAGCCCTCGTTGCTTCTTCGCCCGTACACTTCAGTCTAATGATGAAGGCAAACTTAAATAAAGAAAATCTAGTTCATGGCCATACCCTAGATCAAAGTGGAGTGAATCGCCATCGACTGATGATAAGAGTGTAAAATATCATGCTTTTCTCCTCTTATTCATTGTTCTCATGTGATTATTTGATGTCAAAATCCACTCATTATCATTTTATTTTGATTTAGGTGGCAATTTGATGGAGATGGCGAAATTTGGAAGAAATAAGTGAAAAAGGGCCAAAGTGGAAGAAAATAAAAGTTCGACCAAATTACAAATACTCAAAAGATGACTAGGAAGACAAAATGTAGATATGAAGATTTAAGAGTGTTAGGCATCAACTGGATGATGAAAGATACCAAATGGATGAAATATAGTCAAAGTATTATCACATATCAACTCCTAGTAGAAAAAATTCTGCTTCGAATTTTCAGTCTTAGTTTGAGACCCATTTTTTCCATATGAAACGTTTAAAGATTTGTATTCATTTTAGTCAACTTTCCAACGCATCTAGAATCGCCTCAATCAGATGTTGGAGAGAAAAATATGACAAAAATACTTAAAGCCGTCATGTGGAAGTTATCTAAAGTTATGTGGTAGCATAGCTTAAATTCAATGCAGTCGCATACTCTACTTCAGCAAATTCTAGGGCCAAGTTAAAATGTTCTATGCGGTCGCATCCACCTATTCTATGCAATCGCATAGAGTATTTTCGAGACGAAAATTCTGGTTTTCGAATTTACGTTTTCCACTTATGGAAACAATTATAAATACGTATTTTGAAACCTTAAACATGAGGAAAAACATAGAGAACTCCTCCATACTACTTTCTCTCAACTTTGCCTTAAGAATCTCCATGAAGAACTAAAAACATTTGTAAAGCTAGGTATGAACTCAATCGAAATTGGTGATTTCACATTTTTTATCCATGTAATTTGATTTTTCATTGTCAAACAATTCTAGGATTTATATTTTATTTTCATGAATATTTTGGAATTGACTTAACCTTTACTAGATTTTTCATGGATTCAGTGTGCTTTTTCTATCGAAAAATTAAACTATTTGTTGAATTTCAATTTCAATTAATTTATGTTGAGATTGGTTTAACATTTATTAAATTTTTCATAGATCCAGGCATGCTTCTTCTATCGAATGATTGAACTATGTGTTGAATTTTAATCTCAATTTTACTTTATTGGCGGATTGATTATTGCATTATGCTTGATGTATATAGTCGATTCTTGGTTTTATTCCAATAAAAAGATTGCGAATGTATTATAGGAAATTTAGATTCTAGGATTACAATTTAATTAAATTGATTTGTAACGTCATATCTTTCGATTAGAAAGTTGGGATAAATGCATCTAATTGAGTTATAAGAACAAATAATTGACGAGATTGATCCAATCCAATTGAGGAAATTCTGATGCTTCGCTATCGCAAACATTGATTTTAATTTCANGAGTTGGGATGAAAGCCTCTAATTCAGTTATAAGAATGAATAATTGATGAGATTGATCCAATCCAATTGAGGGAATTCCGATGCTTCGCTACCCCAAACATTGATTCTAATTTCATTATTTCAAACATTGAATTCTTAATCTTTTCCGAACAATAAATTCTACTTTACAAATGAGAAAACATCCATCTTTTTTTTTTCTTTTTTCCTTTGAGCATTTCTTCTATCTCTATGTGAAATCGACACCACAAAGCCGTACTACAATTACCGCGTTATTCTTTAAGCATAATCAATTGACTTTAACAGCCGATATAACAATGCATCAAAGAGCTGCCCTGAAAAACATGTCTTAATAGATAGATAGGCCATAGGCAGGAATGATGTAACATATCTACGCGCTTATCATCCAGCAACTACAATATCATCGTAAAACTGCCAAAATTATAGTTCGAAGTAACTTTCCCATCGTGGCGTCGAGACGGTAATCCATCCTACAAAATTTCAAATGTTGAAATCTTGTACAAGAGATAATGAAATAAAACATAATATCATAAGATTAAACTAACAGAATTGTATACTACTATACACAATAATTAATAGATAATGGAATAAATGAAATGAAAGTAAATAAAAATTAAACAAAAAGAATTAACAAAGATAAAATAATAATAAAAAAAAAACAAGGGGAAAAATTTATGATTTTCGAAATTGCAAAGACAATTATTAAACAATAATTATCATTATAAATGTAGAAACGAAGCTAAAATAAACAGATAAAATTAAATTAAAAAAAGAAAGTATTAAAAAATTTACTAAACTAAAATTCCAAAAAAAAAAATAAATTCAAAAGACATATATTAAACTATATTTGATATTATAAAAAAATAAAACTAACTTGATAAAATCAAATTAAATTTTTAAAAAAAGAAATTATAAAAAAACAAAATTATACCATTAAAAAAGGAAAATGAAAATATGAATAATTAAAAATTTTAATTTTTAATTTATAAAAAAAAGAACAAAAATAAAGAAATAAATTAAAAAATGATTTAAAAAAAGAAATCATAAAAAAGAAAAAAAATTGTCAAGAAAAAAAAACATGATTGGGCTGTTTGGACGGGGAGATAGTCATTTTCAATGATTCTCGTCCTAAAAACAATAAATCTAATTAAATATTAAGCCTAATAGCATTGAATCTAAGAAAATAACTCAATGGAAAATATGGACACAAAAATACTTGATTTATTCAATTGATAAGTTAACTAAAAAGTGGAACAAAGCTAACCTTGTTTGAGAAATGGCGATCTTCGGCAATGCTCGATGTCCGTCCGGGTCTAGATCATCGACGTGGGTAGGTAAATCTTCCAAACCAGCGTGTATTTTTTTTCCTTCAGTTTTTCCTCTCTTCTCTATCACGGTCAAGTTTTAAACATTTTTTTTACCTTTGTTTTAATTACATGGTCAAAGGCCATTCAACCGGCCATCTAACCACTAACGGTCGACCATCGTGGTAGTCAACATGTCATCTCCGCTGCTAGACCATTGTGTCCACTACTCATGCCATCTAGCATTCATTGTGATAATCGATAGGTTGTCTTCTCTTGCTAGGCCATCGAGTCCATAGCTTATACCACCTAGCATCATTTCTCTTTTAAAATTGACGTGTGAGGGTGCTTGGCAATTTAAATAGGGATTTGGTCGATTCCTATATTGATTGTAACACTATAACAAAAATTAGGATTAAATTGCTAAAGAGATTTGAGACCAACTTGCTATTAGTATAGTAGGTTGAGGACTAATGCAATTTTTCTATTTTTTCAAGAAAAAAAAGCGAACAAACAAACAAAAAGACCGGAAAATAAATAAATAAATAAAAATCAGAGCACTCCGACATTTAAACTACACGCTGAGCAAACGCGTTAAGACTCGAGATCTGGCTAGGGTTCCTCGATTTGAAATTGAATTATATTCAAACTAAGTTAAAGAAATTAATCCCACTTCTTTTTAATTGATTTCCTTTACGTGTAGAGATACTTTGTGTTAGGTGGGGTTTGGCAGTAGGGTTCTTTTGAAATTGATTGAGGTTTTGATCGAAGGATTGCTAGGAAAGTTGAAAATATTGGAGAAATTTTGGGGAAAAAGTAAAACAAATGCCGGAAGAAGACTTGGTGGAGCTAAAATTCAGATTGTATGATGGATCAGATATTGGTCCCTTTCGGTATTCGCCTGCCGCCACTGTCTCCATGCTCAAGGAGAGAGTTGTCACCGAGTGGCCCAAAGGTTTGTTTTTTGCTGCTACTTTTTATATTTAATTAATTTTTTCTTAATTAGGGATATATTTCTAGCTTGTCATGGAATTTGAAATTTAATTTATTGTTTTTGATTTGAATAAAACGTGCTATGAATAATTGCTAAACTATGGTTTGTCTCATGTGATTATTGACTCTTCTTGTGTGTGCTTAATCAGGAAGTGTAGTATGGCCAAGGGATCTTAAACAAATTTAATTTTTGGTGGAGTTTCAAGTTTGTGTTCCTCTTCATTTCATAAGAAAAGAAATTTTGAAAAAAAAAAAAAAAAAAAAAAAAAAAAAAACCACTTACACACATAAATATTGTATTGGGATGCTTAGGGTCAGTTTGAGCCCCATTTTTCTTTTGTGTATAATACATTTTGGAATAGTAGATTGATGGAGAATGTGTGGTTAAAAATGAAGGAAAAGTTTTTGAACTCTGTGTAATATTAATTTTTGAATAATGTGTAGTTGAAAAAAATAGAGAGAAAAATATATTTTGAAAAAAATGGGGATCAAACAAGGTCTTAAACTGAATCTCTCTCCTATTTGTAATATTGTCTTGTTCTAAATTAAATAGATGTTCATTGATATGTGCATATTTTAGATTGTGTAAGAGAGTAAACTGTACCCTGACAAAACCATAGTTGTTATGTGGTAAAACGTTATATAATTACAAAAATGAGATAGAGGAGGGTTGAATTTGATCCTAAAGATTGGAGGAGAGAACAGGTTTTCAGATATCTGATGTTGCTTGCTCAAAAAATTGGAAAAGTTAATTTAGGGTCCATTTAATTGGCAAAAGTGGAAAGACTTTCCAATTCCATGTAAGTTGGAAAATAAAAACCCAAGTATTCCATAGGAATGCATTTTTCATGAAATTGGCAAAAAAACTTTATTTCCACTTTCGTATCAAACAACAAAAGTGGAAATTGAATTCCTCGGATGTGACATTTTTCATGGAATTTAAATCAATCAAACGGACTCTTAGTTTCATCTGCCTTCAAAATTTAATAATAAGAAACTCAGATTGTAGCTTGAGGTATATTTTTTGCTTTGTATCCTTATCGTAGTCTGCTACTTTGCTTATTATCAGCTTTCTTACATGCTTCTCACTATGATTTGTAATTTTGATTGGACAAATTTCTTTCTTTTGTTTTAGATAAGAAAATTGCACCAAAGTCTGCAAATGATGTGAAATTGATTAGTGCTGGGAAAATATTGGAAAATAGTAAGACTGTTGGCCAATGCAATATGCCTTTTGGGGAGCTACCTAAAGGTGTTATCACTATGCATGCTGTTGTACAACCATCCTTGGCTAAAGCAAAAGCAGGTAAGTCTCTGTACTTCAACTTATTGGTGGATTATATTGCTTTGTGCTTCCCTTCTTTTTTGTACCTTGTATTAGGAGCTCTTATATGATGTGTGCTAAAAAGCTTCAGTCATTTCTGAAATTTGCTTACTTGAAGTATTAAGTTCCACCAATTCCAAAATTTTCGTGTTGTTTACCCTCTAAATGACCAAGTTGGCTGCCCTTATGAAATTATTATTCTTAATTTTTCAGTGAACAATGCTTGTTCGTTATCTATGATGTTCTGATGTTACTAGCTGATCAAATATTAAGATCTGCCCAGAATCTTTTCCAGTGTTGCAGTGCATTTTATTGTGTCTACTGGACTATTTTTTTGTCTTCCTTTGGAAGGGGGGAGACCTTCTGTATTGTTACCTTCTAGCTGTAGTTTGTCATCTCTATAAACAGCACCTAGTTTTGTGTTTCCACATAGCACTTGAGTTAGCTGTTGGTACCCAACAATATATCAACTGTTTGTCATTGTTAAATTTACTTATTCTATGTGCTCTCCAAAAATGAGGTTCTTCATGAACCTGTGGTTAATTCTTATATTGTTAATATTGTTACCTGTTTGTAAAAAAGTTGCTTTTGTTTCTGTGATTGACGTCCAGTAGCGCATTAGTCCCAATAGGCCTTCCTAAACCAACCCCTTTTGAAGATTACTATAAATTCTCAAATAAACTCGGGATTTCTGATACATCTCCGTTACAGTCCAGGCATAAAAGAAATCTGTTAAGGCCATCACTTCAATTGAAATTATGCTAAAAGAAACTTTATTCTGGTCATGCTTTCTTATTTCATAAAAAGAAGATTTTGTCAACGTAAGATAGGCTGTTTAGACTTGGTTTTCATAATTTTAGCCCCTGCTTGAGCCCAATTTTTTGACAATAGATTTTGTTAAAAGCGATTTTTTGGTGAATGTTGGTTATCAAGTTATAACAAACATATACTTTGGCGCCCTGTCTTTCGAGAGGAGATTCAGTTATCAGTCGAGTCGATGCCAATACTTAGCTGCTTGATCAAACCAAGCCTCTGCAATTTTAGAATCTCCCTCGGGAATGGTTCTTGCCCTAGATCTGCATTCTCTACTTTATATGTAAAGTTTTCGGTTTATGTGCAAAATTATTTGATTTGGAAACTGTGTGGCTGAATAAGAGTTTGGGGTAAAATGATTTTAAAAAATGGGGCTCGAACAAAGGCTTAGTCAGAATCTATGAAAATCCTGTTGAGTGTTTCATTTCTTGATGATGATCCATTAGTTTTGGGAATACCTGTCTCATGTTCAGATTTCTCTACTTTTTAAGAAGCTTCTAAGCTCTTGGTGGATGGGTGTGTATATGAGTGATGAGTGATACAGAGTTTAGCCCCTGTTTGGTGCCCATTGTTTTAAAACTCTTTGGGCTACATGATTATTTTCAACCTCACATTTATACAATAAAATATTCTGCACGTAAACTTAAAACTTTTATCCACTTTTTAACCACAGATTCTTCTAAAAATACTATTCAAAACTCTTTTTTTTTTTTTTTACCCTAATTATTGCCTAGAAACTTCTTTAGGTTGAGAAGATGCATATTCTAAAAGTATCGAGATAAATAAGCAGCAGAAGGGGAAAAAAATATTTTAGCCACAATCAGATGATGATTTGTGAGCATTACAAAGAAACAATTCTAGGCAAGTCAAGGCAGCATATTCCAATTCCATTTTTTTTCCTGAAGGTAATAAGCTAGTTGGAATAATTACCACTTGAAGTAGTACGGTAAATATAAAAGTTTAGTCCTGCTATATAGTAGATACCCAAACATCTGTATGTTTGGCTATCCATTTTTTACCAGAAGGAAAAAGCATGGGGATTAAATATTTAGCCACTGTTTGTCTAACATTATTTCAAAACGTTTTTACTCAAACTCATTTTCAACCACACATTTTCACAATAAAATATTTTGCACGTAGACCCAAAACTTTTTCCCACTTTTTAACCACACATTCTTTAAAAATTTACTCTTCCAAAACTCATTTTCACTTTATAATGGTAGACAAACAGTGGCTTAATTGGGAAGGACACTGCAGATTTTCCTGGGTTTTTATTTACTACGGTGTGCATATGGAAGAGTTTTAAAATCAAGAGAGTGCCATGATTGTTCTCAATGGCTTGGAGGGTTGCATCAAACAATATCTAGGATTATTTCCTATTCATAAAGAAAGCAACTAGTTTGTATAAATCATTAATCAGACCATTCTGATGATATTTATGCATATGTCGTCCAATCTCATTCCTCTACTATTCCTTTTAAGGTTGTCAAAATGAGAAATATTTTTACATGATATAAATACTAATATTATAAAAAGCACTTAAAGTCTCGTCTTTGTGATACATGTTGTACTTCTTCATTAGCTATGGTTTGCTTCCGTCGTAGTGGTGGAGTTTCCATCTATGATAAAAAATATAGCTTTCTTTTAGCATATTTTCATTTTCCTGAAATGGACATTCATCTTCATCACATTTCAGAACGTGGTGTGCTTGGAGAAATAATTTTTCCTCTCTTTTGTAATTGTCTTTTCTAAATTGAGGAGCTTGGATCTGAAGTCTTGTAATTGTTTTTATTCTAACAAATACAATTTCATTATACTTGTTATCTCAAAGTGAAATGAGGCTTGTGATTATATGAATTTTACAGTTACTCTCTCAATATAGTTACTGAAAGTCGTCATTTCATTTCTTTACAGAAAAGAAGGTTGATGAATTGCCGAATAAAAGCATTTGTTCATGTGCGATATTGTGAGTATGTAAGTTTGTTTCCGCTTTTATCTTGTGGGCTCTTGGGAGTTGTTCACAATCTGTTCGACGGCATTCTGTGTAACGCTGGCTTGTTATTATGTATATGCATTTTATGAATTTGTTGTGTACGATTATAGCTACAACGTTTCTATACAAGAATACAGGATCGGGGTCTATGGACTTGATACCCTCGAAAGGGTTATATATACAGTAGCTTGGATTTATGGTCCATGTCAATATTCACAGGCAGGCAAGAAGCTTCATAAATTTAACTTTACTTTTCAAAAGGCTATTACCTTAATATATTTAATTTAATCCTGTTTTTCCTTCTTGTTTGTTCTCTTTTGTGAAATGTACGGAGTATAGCATTTGACAAGATTTGATAGTGTACTAAACAAAATTGGTCAATGTTGGGTTAAGGCCTGAATTGGGCCTATGCTCACATTTCTACTCTTTATCACATTGAAGAGATTTATTGTATGAATAATACTATTCATAATCAGCTAGCATCGTTGTCACCATATGTGGCATATATAAATTACTCATTTTTAATAATTATAAAAAGGAAAAGTCAAATGGGCATTTGATATGCATACTGACCTCTCATCTCCCAAACATAGATCGCACGTCACTTTCTTACCCAAGCGGCGGAATCTCTGATAGCAGATCACTGCCGCTTGGCTTCGCCACTCCACCCTCCACCGGAAGGCTTCTCATTTATGAGTCCTTATTTTCCTCTCTCTGTTGAGCTTTGAATACTTGTAGTAAATGTCCTTTGGTTGCTTTAATGGCGTTCCAAGAAATGATGATGGTAAATGAAAAGCCAAACTTAGCATCTTCAAGAAAATCTTTAAACATAAGGTTCTCTATTTTAAAGAGTCAACCTTTAAAATTATGCTTCAAGAGATTTTTTAAATTAATATTTTAATTTAAAGGTGTGACTTTTCAAATTTGAAGAGTTAAATCCACTTTTTATAATTAAATATATTCAAAGTATATCAATTTTTTTATTGTAGGAAAATAATATAGTGATTTGGAGGGAAGTTAATGAAAATAAAAGATAGGCAAAAATAATAAATAGCTTTTGGGAATAGTAAAATTATATAAAGAGTTTGTTGGAGACTTGGAGTACTTGAAAATTTTTACTTTCTAAAGTTATAGATGCTTTCAAAATTGTAGAATGTGCTCTTTGAAAATAGAGCTTCTTGAAATTCTCTTATAGTTTGCATGCTGCTTGTACCAACCTCCTTATTTTATCAAACATGGAAAGTCAATTCACTCGTGCATATTAATGTTATCGAATTGCATGTTGTCCTGGGAACCAGTTTAAATGTGTGCAAAATGTGCCCTGGTGCAAAGTACTCTCTGTTCCATTTATATGTGTCTGTTTTGTTTTTCACACAGATTAAAAAATCTTATTTAATGTTATTTGAAAATCATTTTTTGTCAAATTTTTTTCTAGTTTACCTTAATTTAATTATTAACTAGTAGTAAATTATTATTGAAAATAATAAAGAAATAAGAGTATATTATTAAACGAATAAAACATTGTTAATAAAGAAACATGACTATATAATTGAGAATAAAATAAGGAAAGTGAGCCTATATAAATGAGACGGAGGGAGTAAAAAAGAAAGATAAGACTTTGCAAAACAATGTCGGATTAATCAATGGTTAATCAAATATTATAAAACTTAGAACTAGAAACCAGCAATCTAATCAATCCACAAGTTAAATCATAAAAATGATATTTGGATTTAAATAACAATTTAGGGGTTTTTCTCTTTGTGTTTCAATTTTTTGTTTTGGGTTTTGTGTTTTGAGTGTCCATTTTGAGATTGTTGAAAATGTATTCTTTTCAATATTTTGAAAACATTAAAACTGCGTTTTGAAAATTTTGACTTGATTATAATTGAAACCACCCAAAACGATAAATTGTCGTTTTGTGTTTTCTTTGTAAATTTTTAACTTGTTTTCAAATACGCGTTTTCGAAAATAGAAAGAGAACGCGTTTTCATTGTTTTGAAAAAATCGAAAAGAGAAACGGCTTGAAATTGGTAAAGAGAACGTGCCCTTAGTGTTTCAAAAATGCAATTTTATTCTTTACACGAATTCATGTCATGTTATTTATTTAAAAAAGAAAATCTAATGTTTTTATAATTGTTGAAGAGAAGGTGATTGGGACCATACCAATTATTTTTGTAATTCTTCAATCTACTGCTTTATTTCGTTCATGTTGATCTATGGTAGACTTCATATTTTGATTATAGCAAATAAATTGTTTTCATTTCTAACAATTGAATTTGAGGTTTTATAACTATTGTTGCAAAGTTGATCAATTGGAGACAAAAAGATCGCCGTCAAAAGACTCACATCTGACAATCAATAAAAATCAAGATGGAAGTCGAGCATTCACGACAAATCAATCGAGACAAACATCGAAGATATTAGACTAGGATGTTCTGGATTCATTTGTAAAGGTAAAATGCTATCATTCTTTAGCAATGAATCATTAAAAACTTAAATGAATGAACCTTTATGCACGAGAAAATTACTCCATAAAAATGCTTGCATAAAAATTATTATTCAAAATATAAGGGGTTGTTCTTTTCGTGTTTCAGTTTTATGTTTTTAGTTTTGAATTCATTTTGGATTTTGTATTTGGAGTGTCCATATTGATATTGTTGAAAACGTGTTCTTTTTACCATTTTTAAAAATTGTTTTGAAAAATAAAAAATCCCAAAATGCATTTACTTTTTCCCTTGATTTTTTTTTCTCTCTTCTCTCTGTAACCTGCCGGAACCCCATCCTCCGGCCACCGTCTTCATCACTGTCCACCACCGATCGACTGCCCACCTTCGGGCGACTAAAAAATAGCCATCCCATTTTGCGCAGTTCGAAGAAATTCGTGATTTCGGAGACGTCCGTTCAACCCATGGTCGCGGACCACATAGGTCACCTTCCTCTCCCTCTGGCGTGCCTAACCCAACCATGGGTCAAGCCCAATTTCAACCACACCTCGCTGATTTTATGGGTGAACTTAGGGTTGAAAACTGAAAATTTGTGGTGGTGGTGGCTGTGGTTGGTGATGATGATGGCGGTTGCTGTTGATGATGGTGGTGGCACCGTGTGGTGGCGAATTTTATGGTAGTGGTTCTGACGATGGTGGTGTTGGTTGGGGTGATGTTGTGGCTGTGGTGGTGGTTGCGGTGATGTTGAGGCGGCAGCGGCGAGTGGTGGTATTTTCTAGGCGGCAATGGTGGTGGTTGGGGGTTATAGTAATTGAAAATAACGAAAACGCATTTTGAAAATTTTGGCCAATTTATAACTGAAAACACCCAAAACGAGGTTTCCTTTGAAAATTTTAAACTTGTTTTCAAAATTTTTTTTTTGAAAATAGGAAAGAGAATGAGTTTTCACTGTTCTGAAAAATCGAAAACAGAAAATGACTTGAAAACGGTAAAGAGAACATGCCCTAAATATTTTAACTTGATATTTAAACTCTTTACAATCACTTACATTGAAAAATGAATTGAAAACGTTCTTCAAAAGCCTATATTTTTCAAAACAATCAAGAAACAAAAAACAATTCGGGAAAAACTGTCTAAGCTGACGTCCGGTTGGCCCAACTCTCAATTTTTAATTGTTTTGAATTTTGACGTACAACGACTAATTTGGTTGTCCAGTTCAGTATATGAACATCCGGATGAGTCGTTTGTTAGTTAAATTTTTTGGCGTTTTGACTGCTATAAATACTATTTCACTTACATTCAATATAACACTTTTTGAGAGTATTAAAGTGAAATATTCTTGAACTAAATTTTATTGATTATACATCTTATTTATTTTTATCAAATTATTTATTTTGAAAAACTTTTAATTGAATCAACTTTGAAAATCATTCTTCTCATCAAAATTTTCTCACATAACACTTGAGCTTCATTTATTACTATTCATTAAAGTATTAGCATATTTCTCTTTTTTTTTTGTACTTAATTATATCATATCATTTATAAAGAGTGAAATTTCAAATTGTAAAATCAACTTTTTTTAAGTTTATGGGTTATATTGAGATCCCGTAAAGCTTAATATTATACAATGATCGGTGTTCCTTGTTTGTAAGTCCAGAAGCATTGTAAGAGTTTGAATTACACCATAAGTTAATCAAATAAGTGAAAATGTCATGCTCGTGACAGAGAGCTTGATAGTGCAGGACATAGATCATTGTTTGGATAGAATCTCTACAATTACATCATTTGCGCACTCTCTTTCTTTTTACTTATTGCTTTCATATTTGTGCATTTTAGTTTGATAGACTTATTCATTTTTAAAATTTGCTTAAACTTGAATTAGTTTTCGAAAAAGTTTCAAGAACTTATTCACCCCATCTTAGTTCGTTATTCTTGGGCTATTAGTTCTCTCTCGTGGTTATTGTTTCGTCTCTTGGTTTCTTGATTTCCCTTTGAATCACATAGTCGTTCTCTTGTGGTTAGGGTATTATGTGCACTCACAATTAATAAGAAGTCTTTTCAGGCAAAATGTGGAGAAAGTAAAGCCCCGCAGCAGCGATATGTTATTGGAGATTTCAGCGCTTAGAAAACAAGTGTGCGAATTCTGTGTTTGAGAGTCAAAGGCCCATTGGACTTTTCCCTTTTTTTTTAAAAAAAAAATTTATTAAAAATGAGTAATTAATATATTGTTGTCTACTATAATCATTGATTGATGTGTGCAGAAGTAGATGGACCCGAGCTCGAGCTAATTGATCAGATCTTATCCCATCTTTATTGGGCCGATTTTAAGGTCAGGTTTATGTTTTAGGTCGGACCTCAGCCCAAAGCCACCTGTCTTCTTGACCTTCATTTCACGTTTCCTAAGAATGCTAATCCTATCTGAACACAAACTCCCCCGACTGTTACAAATTTGACTCTAACTGAAAGTGTGCACTTCTAATATAACACAAACACCTTGTAAGGATAAGGAATGTTGGAAGTTGAATCCTTCAAGGACTCAACCTCCAACGCCTATAAATGCATAACCTGGCCTCATTATTCAAGTACGTTTTTATTAGATATTTCAGCATACAATTTCTTATACAATTCCTCTTTCTGACTTAAGCATAAAAGGGGCGATGCGGACACACTTGGCGATGAGGACACACCTCGACGCCTTTGTTTTAGGCATTGAAGACAAGATCATGCGGAGTTCGATCAGCCGGTTCGAGTTCATTCAGGTGCAAGTTTTTGTTAGCATCATTGGCGCCATCTGTGGGAAAGGCTACCACAAGCCATGGTTAATACACGTTCAGG
>CAIGRP010014720.1:0-13226 GCA_903798385.1 Fraxinus cuspidata
ATTTGCTTTAAGTGTTGAGACATCTGTTTTTCATTATGGATTAGTACAACCTAGTAGTTCTTTTTGTAAGTTATTATGTGATTAAAGGTTTAATCGTCTAATGATTTTTTGTTGGAGATAAATTTTTTCTAGAAATTTTATGAAGCTTTTATTATAAAATTTTTCCTCTTGATCAAAATTAGTTAAAATTAAAAAAAAATTATATTACATATTAAAATGTAATCTTTAGCTAGATGAAAATATAAATACTTGTTGCAAAAGAAAAAAAATGTTGCAAAAAAAAAATTAAGATAGCAAGCAAAGAGCGTTGAAATATATAATAAAAGCACGAAATACGTCGCAAAACTTAACAACAACGTGCATTTGAGGCCTTTTACAACATGTGTTGCACGTTGTCGTATCCTTCTACTCTAAGACAATATTAGAGCCTACAACATACGGGTGAGCATTGTGAAAGACCTACGACAATTGTTTTTGTCCGTTCCAAAAAATAGTTTTTCTCGTAGCGAATTTTTTCTCCATGTATAGAATTTTTAGCAACAAGTATTACTTGTCACAAAAAATAGACCTTATTACATCATACTCACTTTGTTGCAAAAATTAAAAGTTTGTCGCCATAAGTTTCCCACCAAAAGTATTTTCGCGCCTTTTTCTCTATTGTTTTTTGCGACAATCTTTATTTTTTGTCGTGCCTTCTCATATTTTGCAACAACTTTTAATGCCGCCTTATATTTTTTGATACTTATTTTACTCGTATCAGTATTTGCGACAAACCTTAAAAACGTGTTGCTCTAAATCACTTATTGCAACAACTTTTCGTATATTGCAAAATATATTGTCGCAAAATAATATTTTTGTTGTAGTGTTAGCACACCACATTCTCCACCAAAATATTTTATGTCATAAATCCAAAAAAAACCATGCTCATAATTGTCATTAGCAGTCATATAAGGCCAACCACAATCCACTGGTGAGGTGAAATGAATGCATTGTGAGATATAGCAATTTCCATATGTCATACCTTCAATGTGGAAAACAACATCAATGTTCTTTGAATTTGAGTTCAATTGGTCAGTGGCATTCAGTGCGCCTTCTTCAGAAGTTCCTTTCCACTTGGCCTCAAACAATAACAAAATGGAAGTATGAAATGAGAAGAACAAAAGGTTTCTGGGTGATTGAGCACAAAAGTTAGCAGGTATGCTAGTCCAAACCAGATTTATCCCCATTCTTGAGAAATAATTTGTAGAATAGAATGCTCCTTATCCAGCTTGCTTTCCGGCTTCGGCTACGGCTCCGGCTCCGGCTCATCGGATCTGGCTTTCACAGAATCGAGCATCCTCTTGCTGACTTCTCAATCCAGGTCGCGGCAAACACCGCCTCTTCACGAGGAACAGTGCCGTAATGCTTGGACAAAATTGAAGGGGCTGAAAGGGTCTTGATCAGTATGTTCCGTCGATGGCCATATGCTAAAAGGAAGACAGGAATTTTTCAATTTGGGAATGGCGAGAGAATTTAGGGTTTGAATTAATTTGGATTTCTTCAATTTAAGCCCATTTATAACATAATTTCGTTTGTTTTTCACAACGTTTATTAAACGTTGCGAGTCCAAAAGATTTCCAACGTATTTAGATTTGCAACACTTAAAAAACGTTGCGGAAAGTTAGTCTACCAAAGTAATTTGCAACGTTAAAAAAACGCTATGATAAGTTTACGTTTTTGCATCGTTCATTAAATGTTGCAGAAATAGACTTTTCACAATATTTAATAAACGTTGCAAAAAGATGGCCTATTGAAACTTTTTGCAACATTTACTAAATGTTGAAAAAAGGTAAATGTTTCGCAACATTCAATAAACATTGCAAAAAGTGACATTAGCAACATTCATTTTAAAAATGTTGCCAAAACTCAATTAAATTAACTAATTGCAACATTCACTAACTAAAATGTTGCCAAAAGACAAAATTTATCGACAGATGTTGCCTTTTAAGTGTTGCAAATGATCATTTTTCGTGTAGTGACTTGTTTTATTCAGTTATGTTTTTCCATATGTTTATTTAATATTGGCGGAACTAAAATTTCGTGTTGTGGTGTTTGATATGTTTATTTAATTACGAAATCAATAAGACATGGTGTAGGAGAATCCTCATTTTATATATATATAATTAAGGAATATGGAATTATTCTATATAACATTAAGTAAACTACCGTAAATAATTTTATGTTTATTGCATGCCATGTTTGTTAAAGTTTAGATGAAACTTTTCGTAACGACTTGAATATATAAAATTTGGGTTGTTACAATACAGCCCCATAATCATTTTAGAATGCTTTATTGTCTGAAGATTCAATTTCTGTATCATCAATTCGTTCAGGAACATTGCTCTTTCTTCTACAGCTAAATTCCCTTTTTGTATGCTTGCACAAAATGGGAAGCTTCCTCTCTCACTGTAATTCTTCTGGTCGAACATAGTGACAAAAACTTTGAATTCCCATTTCACAAGTATCAGAAAATTATTTTCAACAAAGGCTTTGCAGCCCTGTCCCAAAATATATTTATCCCCATCTCACATCAGTCCTACATCCCAAATAGTCCCACTTGGATCTTTCAGGGTCATAGCAAAACTTCTTTGGGACAACCTGCGACTAACATGCGACTTGAAAGCATGTGCATAGCGCTTAACCTTTTATGCATTTCTAATTCAATTTTGGAAGTCCTATCTGTACGGATAAAATGTTAATTTATACGCAATTAAATTAGTCTGGATACTTTATCAAATATTTTAATCCCATTATAATGAATGTTTCATAAAATGGATTTCCACCAGTGTGGCCTTTACTAATGGCTGGAAGTCTTAAACACGTATCTGTCGTCAGAATCATGTTAGGCTGCTTTATTATCAAAAGATTTTCTTCATCTTCAGTTCTTTCATGCACTTTGCTCTTTCTCTTACAAATAAATTCCCTTTTCGTGCTTACATTTGGTCACAAAATGTGAAGCTTCTCTCTCACTGTAATTTTTCGGGTCGAACATAATAACATTGAATTTGAATTCCTGTTACACTTAAATATCAGAAAATCATTTTCCTCTAGAAATTAATTTTGAAAAAGGCTTTCCAGCCCTTTTTCATAACATATTATCCTCCATCTGACATCAATCCTACGTCCGAAATAATCCACTCAGATCGTTAAGAGTCACAGTTTCAGCCAACCCGTGTCTCACATTTTAAGCAATTCTTCTTTGGAAAAACCGGCATATTAATTTATCAAATTTATGTTTGGGGTTATATCAAATGCATATATGCTATAAAATCGCATATGAGATACATATCCAAAAAGAAAGACTGTGATACAACAAATAAATGATCAATTGAATGAACAAGCATCACAATCAAATTCACATTCCATCTTTCTTATATGGGGTCATTAGAATATGTTCAACTACACACAGGGTTTCGCAATTGATGTAGTTCAACCCATAACTTAGGCTCTAACAAAAACTTATGAGGAGCAAGGTTTGAAGAGAATTAAGAGGCTTACATCTATAGTGTT
The DNA here is from genome assembly GCA_903798385.1 of Fraxinus cuspidata. Classification (NCBI taxonomy): domain Eukaryota; kingdom Viridiplantae; phylum Streptophyta; class Magnoliopsida; order Lamiales; family Oleaceae; genus Fraxinus; species Fraxinus cuspidata. The sequence continues at coordinate 3,550 of CAIGRP010014720.1, forward strand.
TGAGGAATAAGCCTCATAGTACAACCCTTAGATTCTTGGACGAGAGTGCTCCTCTATTTCATTTAGGATTTGGAGTTTAAAAATCTACTATTTTGTTTGTCAAATGTTCACTGAAAGTTGAATACTATTATTTCAACAATAGAAGCAGTCATTTGAATAAGTAAGGAGTGAAAAAGAACAAAGCAAAATACCAAACACAATATGCAAAAGCTAACCGATTAAGCTAACTCCAAGAACCAAGTGACGGCAACAGGTACTAATTGACTGTGTCCATTTATACTCCGTCTCTATAACAGATCTTCGTAAGTCTGTATGAATATATTACCGTTTACCAAAATACGCCTAGATTGTTCATAAATAGGAGTTTATCTTTGCTTGTTTTAACACGTTTTCTTTGGAATGTGTATTTGCTTAAAAATTACACAGTGAAGTAAATTATGTGAATGATAAAATGAAAAAAAAAAAAACCTATGTAAATAAGTGAGATTAACATGAGACTTTAAAGCACGTGCATAGTGCATTGTTAATGTGTAATGTGTTTATATTTAAAGAGTCAATGCAATTTCTTAAGAGAGTGAGGGATAAATATGTAATTTGTAGTGTGTTTTGGAGTTTGTATAAATAACAAACATATGCCCTAAAACTTATGTATGAAAAAAAGGCAATTGTGAAAGAAATCTTGTGAAGTAAGAATATTCTAGTCGCTTCTCATTTTTTTTCTAAGTTTTATATAACTTGAAATTAGTTGCACTAATCTTCTTATGAAGTCCACTAATTTCATACAAGTGAAACTTGTGCAGTACAAATTTTTCCCTTGTTTCATACACATGAAATCAGTGCAATTTCCTAAAAACTATAATTTCAGCCAAATGCACAACCTTTTATGTGCTTCTAATTCTTTTTGGAAGTCGAATGTGTACGGATAGAATGTTATTTTAAAAACAATTAAATTAGTATGGTTACTTTATCAAACTTTTAATCCCATTATAACGGATGTTCAATAAAATGGAATTCCACCATTTAATTTCTTCATCTTCAATTCTTTCAGGCATATTGCTCTCTTTCTTGCAACTAAATTACCTTTTTGTATGATTACATTTTGTCACAAAATGTGAAGCTTCTCTCTCACAGTAATTTTTCCGGTCGAATGAATTCCCTGTTGTGCTTAAATATCAGAATATCGCTTTCCTCCAGAAAATTATTTTCAATAAAGGCTTTCTGCCCTGTTTGAGAACATGTTTATGGCCCTCTGACGTCAATCCTACATCCCAATTTAACCCACCTGGATGTTTCAGAGTCACAGTTTCAGCCAACTTCTCTCTCACATTTTCCACAAAACTTCTTTGTGAAAACCTGCATATTAATTTATTAAAGTTATGTTTGGTTATATCGAATAGATATGTGGTCTGAAATAACATGTGAGATACTTATCCAAAAGGAAGCAATGATTAATTGAATGAACATGCATCACGATCAAATTCACAATCTAATACCCATCTTTCTTATATGGGGTCTTTAGAATATGTTCAACTACCCACAGAGTTTTGCAGTGGATGTAGTCCAACTCATGATTTATAGAACCCTTTTAAGGCACTAAAAAAAAGTAATGAGGAGCAAGTTTTGAAGAGGATTAAGAGGCTTAGTCTATTGATTGAGGCATAAGCCTCATAATACAACCCTTAGATTCTTTGAGGAGGTCACTCCTTTATTTTGTTAGGTTTAGGAGTTAAAAAATCTACCATATTGTTTGTTAAAAGTTAACTGAAAGGTTGAATACTATCATTTTAACTATAAAATCAGTCATTTAAATTATAATACAATTAGGATTGAAAAAAGAACATATCAAAACACAAAATGCCATACACAAAAGCTAACCAATTGAGTTGACTCCAAGAAACAAGTGACAACAACAGGTACTCGTCGATTGTGTCCATTTATACTCCACCTCTATGACGGATTTTTGTAAGTCTATATAAATATATTAGTGTTTACCAAAAGTAGCATAGATTGTTCATAAAAAAGGAGTTTATCTTTGATTGTTTTAAGATTTTTTCTTTAGAGCATGTATTTGCATGGAAATTATGTAGTGTAATAACTCCTAAGAATGATAAAATGCATAAAAAATACATAAATAAGTGCGATTAACGTGCGACTTAAAAGCATGTGTATAGTGCATAACATTTTATGTGTTTCAAATTAATTTATTGAAGTCCAATGTGTAAGGATAAAATGTTAAACTGTACACAATTAAATTAGTCTTGTTACTTTATCAGACTTTTAATCCCATTATAACAAATGTTCTGTAAAATTGATTTCCACTGATCCTATAGCTAGAATGATGTGCCCTCTGAAAGAAAATGAATCTAAATAAGTCTCTTCAGTGCGTTCAATAACAAAATGAGATCAGGAACAAAACTTAACATTGTCTCACCTTCGAGCTTTTGTTTTAGCTCTTGTAGGGAGTTGCTTTAGGCAATTTATTTATCATCATCGTCGGAAGTTTCAATTTCCTCATCTTCAATTCTTTCAGGCACATTGTTCTTTCTCTTACAGATAAATTCCCTTTTTGTATGCTGACATTTGGTCACAAAAATGAAGCTTCTCTCTCACGGTAATTTTTCTCGTTGAACATAATAACATCAAATTTGAATTCCCTGATGCACTAAATATCATATCATTTTTCTCTAGAAAATTAATTTCGAAAAATTTGAGAAATGTTCATCTCCATCTGACATTAATCCTACATCCCAAATAATCTCACTTGGATCTTTTAGTGTCCTAGTTTCAGCCAAACTTCTTTGGGAATACCTGCATATTAATTTATTAAATTTACGTTTGGGGTTATATCGAATACATATGTGGTCTGAAATAACATATGAGATATATATCTAAAAGGAAATAATACGCTATGACAAATAAATGATAAATTCAGTGAACAAACATCATGATTGATTTCAGACTCAAATATCAGCCATCTTTCTGATATGGGGTCTTTGAAATATGATCAACTACACACTGAGTGTCGCAATTGATGCACTCCAACCCATGATTTATAAAACCCTTCGTAGGTGCTAACAAAAAGTAAAGAGGTGCAAGTTTTAAAGAGAATTAAGAGGATTACACCTCTATTAATTGAGGAGTAGGCCTCTTAGAGCAACCACAAGATTCTTGAAGGGCGCTCATCTATTTCGTTTAGGTTTTTGGAGTTTTAAAATCTACTATTTTGTTAGTTAAAAGTTTACTAAAAAGTTGAATACTATTATTTTAACTTAAAAGCAGTCATTTAAATAAGAATAAAATAATGATTGCAAAAAGAACAAATCAAAACACAAACACAATATGCAAAGCTAACGGATTGGGCAGACCCCGAGAACCAAGGGACGGCAACAGGTACTCGTCGACTGTGTACATATATATTCCGTCTCTATAACAGATCTTCGTAAGTCAATATAATTAAATTAGCATTTACCAAATAAGCATTATGTAGTTTATCTTTGCTTGTTTTATTATGTTTTCTGTAGAACGTGTATTTAGATGAAAATTATGTAGTGAAGTTTCTGAGAATGATTAACATGCAAAAAACTGCAAAAATAAGGGTGATTAACGTGCGACTTTAAAGCATGTGCATAATGCATAACCCTTCGAGTTTCTAATGCATTTTTGGCAGTCCAATGTGTATTGATAAAGTGTTAATTTACACAATTAAATTAGTCTTGTTACTTTATCAAATTTTTAATCCCATTATAACGAATGTTGGATAAAAAGGATTTCCACCAGCACTATTGCAAGAATGATGACCTCTGCAAGAAAGTGATTATAAATAATTCTCTTCAGTGACAATTTTCATTGAAGTAACCTGAGATCTGGAACGAAGATGACATTGTTTTACCTTTGAACTTTTGCATTAGCTCTCGTAGTTAGACTCTATAGGCTTTTTATTGAATGGTAATATCATCATCGTCATAAGATTCAATTTCTTTATCTTCAATTCTTTCACGCGCATTGCTCTCTCTTACAGAAAAATTCCCTTTTTGTATGCTTACATTTCTCTACAAAATGTGAAGCTTCTCTCTGAGAATAATTTTTCTGGTCCAACATAATAACATGAAATTTGAATTCCCGTTGGACTTAAATATCAAAATATCATTTTCCTCAAGAAATTTATTTTCAACAAGGGCTTTCCAGCCCCGTTTGAGAACATATTTATTCCCATCTGACATCAATCCTACATCGCAAATAATCCCACTTGGTTCTTTCGGAGTCATAAATTCAACATGGATCTTTCAGAGTTACGGTTTCAGCCAACTTCTCTCTCACATTTTCAGCAATCTTTTGTGGAATTACTGCATATTAAATTTATCAGTGTTATGGTTTTGGTTACATCGAAAACATGTGTAACGAAATAAAATATGATGTACATAGCAAAAATGAAAGTATATGCTACAACAAATGAATGATTAATTGAAAGAACAAGCATCACGATCGAATTCACCCTCAAATATCAGCCATCTTTCTTATATGGGATCTTCAAAATATGTTCAACACACTCATGGTATCGCAATTGATGAAGTCTCATCACGGTTCAAAAAAAAAACCCTTTTGAGATGCTAACAAAAAGTACTGAGGCGCAAGACTTGAAGAGACTTAAGAGGCTTATGTCCCTGTTGGTAGAGGTGTAACCCTCACTGTACCACCCTCAGATTTTTTGTTAAACGTTCACTGAAAAGATCAATATTATTATTTTAACGATAGAAGCAGTTGCTTAAATAAGAATACGATAAGGGTTGCAAAAAGAGCAAAGCAAGACACCAAACACCATTTTGCAAAAGCTAACTGATTGAGCAGAAGTGACAGCTTGAGGTACTCGTCGACCATGTACTTTTATGCTCCGTTTCTTCATATAGCAGAGTTTACAAAAATAGGCTTACATTGTTCATAAAAAGGAGTTTATCATTGCTTTTTTTAACATGTTTTCTTTAGAATGTGTATTTGCATGAAAATTATGTAATGAAGTAAAATCTGAGAATGACAAGCATGCACAAAACTACATAAATAAGTGCGATCAACATGCAACTCGAAAGTGTAGCAAGGATAATGAAATCAGTTGGAAAAAAAATTAACTCCAACTTTGATGAGCATGTCCTCCACCATTCCATATTGATGCTTGAGTGTCCTATGAGCCAGTAGTATGATCATTGATGTTACTTTTGAATCATTCAATCCTAATTTCCTGTAGATAGACAGTGGCATTCACCTATTATAATCTATTTCAATTCTCCATTATGTAGCTAGTATCATCCATGCATTCTTGACAATTGATAAATCTATTGTAATTAATTTTCTTTTCTATAACCCAAATATATTCCTAGTCCGAATTCGAATGAATAGAATGCATTAAAGTTTAGATTCACGTGATAAAGTTTAGACCTATTCTGAGCATCACAGCACTACAAGAAGTAACTAAATTATGCATGCAACATTAATCAAAAAAAATAAGAAATTAACTGACTACTTTTCTTAAATTAAAAATAAATAATAACATGTTTCTTCATCCAATACATGAAAATAATTGGCCTAGCATATTGTTATGTAAACTAAACAAAAAGATTTGGAAAAACATCACCCGGAATGAAAAACAATGAATTGAAAGTGAAAACCCAATTTCTTCTTCGTTAATCTTCAACNAAAACAATGAATTGAAAGTGAAAACCCAATTTCTTCTTCGTTAATCTTCAACCCGGACTTTGAATCTTCAATTTCTTGTGTTAATTGCCTTTGAATCTTATGCTAGCCTCCTCCTTGTGGTGAAAAATAGGATCTAGTATGTTGTATCTGTAGTTCACGCAATTCTCCCCTTAAGAAATAGGTTAAAATTTGATTTTTATAAAAATTTGGATAAAACAAGGAAATTGGGATGTTCAGGCCCAAAAATGGCCTGTACTCGCATTCCATTCATTGGTTTTGTTCTCAGTAAATAAAGTTCATCCCCGTGTGCGCGACATAATTTGAGTGTGCGCGTGTGCATGTTCGCCTCTGAGTAGCGTTCGGTATTTTTGTCATAACGTTCTCTACAGGTCCCTGATTGAGCTGATTCAAAATGCATTAGAAAGTTAATCAAAGGGCTACAATTCTTCTCGAAATACAATATTTCCATTTCGAACGTTTCCTATCCGAAAAATGGGTCTCAAATTGATGATAAAATTCCATAGCATAACTTTTTCGGCGTGAAAATACTTAAACTATATTTCACTCATTTGACCTCCAATTGCATCCAATTGATCCTATATGATCTTCAATCATCATTTTGTGGTCCGGATCAATATTGTATGTTTACACTTTGGTCCCCAAACTTTGGATTTCCTTCGTTTCACACATTTTCGTTCCTTTCTTTCAAATCCACCAATATGCATTGAGTTCAACCTAACAAACATAATCAACACAAAATTAAGCTATAACTCATCCAAATCACTAACAAATACTCTAATTTAATGGCCTAGATATGCATAGTGCATAACCTTTTATGTATTTCTAATGCATTTTTGGCAATCCAATGTATATGGAGAAAACATTAATATATACACAACTAAATTAGTGTGGTTACTTTATCAAATGTTTTAATCTCATTATACCGATTGTCACTTTCACCAATCCTATTGCTATTATGATGTCTGCCCTCTGCAAGAAAATCATTCCAAATAAGTCTCTTCAGTTACACAATTTTCATTAAAGTAACAAAATGAGATCCGGAACAAAACTTGATATTGTTTCACCTTCAAGCCTTTGCATTAGCTCTGGTAGGTTGTCTCTTAAGGCTTTTTATTGGATGGTAAACATCATCATCGTCGGAATATTCAATTTCTTCATCTTCAATTCTTTCAGGCAGCACTTTCTCTTACAGCGAAATTCACTTTTTGCATGCTTACATTTTTGTCACAAAATGTGAAGCTTCTCTCTCATGGTAATTTTCCTGGTCAAACATTATAACATCAAATTTGAATTCCCGTAGCACTTAAATATATGAATATCATTTTTCTCTAGAAAAATGGTCTTCGAAAAAGCTTTCCACCTCCATCTGAGAACATAATTATCCCCATCTGATATCAATCCTACATCGTACATTATCCTACTTGGATCTTTCAGAGTTACCGATTTAGGCAACTTCTCTATCACATTTTCTCCAAATTTTTGTGGGAATAACTGAATATTAAATTTATCAAAGTTATGGTTGGGGTTACATTGAAACCATATATGGACTGAAATAACATATGAATTACATAATAAAAACGAAAGACTATCTACAACAAATGAATAATTAATTGAATGAACATTCATCATGATCAAATTCACACTCAATTATCAGCCATCTTTCTTATATGGGGTCTTTAGAAGATGTTCAAATACACTCAAAGTATAGCAGTTGATGTGGTCTCACCCATGGTTGAAAAGACCCTTTTGAGACACTAGCAAAAAGTACTGAGGCGCTAGACTTGTATAGAATGGAGAGGCTTACGCCTCTATTGATTGTGGCGTACGCCTCACAGTACAACCCTCAGACTCTTTGACAACGGTGCCCCTATTGATTGTGGCTTACGCCTCTATTGATTTTATTTAGGTCTTGGACTTAAAATTCTACTGTTTTGTTTGTTAAACATTCACTGAAAAGTTCTGTATTATCATTTTAACAATAAAAGTAGTCATTTATGTAAGAATAATATAAGGGTTGCAAAAAGAACAAAGCAAAACACCAAACACCATATGCAAAAGCTATACTGATTGAACTGACTCCGAGAACCAAGTGACGGAAACAGGCACTCGTTAACTGTGTCCATTTATACTGAGGATTTGTCGTTGCTTGTTTTAACATGTTTTCTTTAGAAAGTGTATTTGGATGAAAATTATGTAATGAAGTAAATTCCGAGAATGATAAAATGCACAAAACTACATTAATAAGTGCAATCAAGGTGCAACTTGAAAGCATGTGCATAGTGTAACCTTTACGTATTTCTAATGCATTTTTGGCAGTCCAATGTGTATCGAGAAAACATTAATTTATACAAAATTAAATTAGTCTGGTTACTTTATCAAACCTTGAACCCCATTACAATGAATGAATGCATCCTACTACACAAATTTTGTAATCACAAAAGGATTTTACTGTTCTATATATAATAGAGTTGTCAAAATAAATGAACAAGTTCCTCAAGAGCCCCTTCTCCCTCCCCTTCTTTAAACTCCGATTCGTATTTTTCATAGAGAATCTCTAATTAAAGATAGAACAAAATCCATGTTCTACACAATGTCGGATAAAATGGATTTCCACCAATCCTATTGCCAAAATGATGTGTGCCATCAGCAAGAAGATGATTCTAAATACGCCTCTTCAGTGACAAATTTTGTAAAAGTAACAAAATGAGATCTGGAATGAAACATAACATTGTTTCACCTTCAAGCCTCTGCATTGGATCTGGTAGGGACTGTTTTTAGGAATTTTATTGGATGGTAAACATCATCATCATCCGAAAATTCAATTTCTTTATCTTCAATTCTTTCAGGCACATTGCACTTTTTCTTACGGCCAAATTCCCTTTTTGTATGTTTACATTTTGTCATAATGTGAAGCTTCTCTCTCACAGTAAATTTTACTAGTCAATCATAATAACATCAAATTTGAATTCGTGTTGCACTTAAATATCAGATTATCATTTTCCTCTAGAAAATTATCTTTGACAAAGGCTTTCCAGCCATGTTTGAGAATATATTTATCCCCTTCTGACATCTATCCTTCATCCCAAATTATCCCACTTGGATCTTTCCGAGTTAAACTTTCAGCCAACTTCTCTCTCACAATTTCAGCAATCTTTTGTAGGATTTCCTACATAATAAATTTATCAAAGTTATGGCTGGGGTTTCATCGAAAAATATGGACTGAAATAATATATGAGATACATAATAAAAATGAAAGACTACGCTACAACAAAAGAATGAACATGCATCACGATCGAATTCTCACACAAATATCAGTTATCTTTCTTATATTGGGTCTTTTGAACATGTTCAACTACATTCAAGGTATCGCAATTGATGTGGTCCATCCCATGTTTGAAAAGACCCTTTTGCAGCACTAACGAAAAGTACTGAGGCGCAAGACTTGAAAAGAATCAAGAGGCTTATACCTCTATTGAGTGTGGCGTAAGCCTCACAATACAAACCTCAGATTCTTTGAGGAGAGCGCCCCCTCTATTTTGTTTAGGGTCTGGACTTAGAATTGTACTGTTTTGCTTGTTAAACGTTCACTGAAAAGTTCAGTATTTATTTTAACGATAAAAGTAGTCATTTAAATAAGAATACAATAAGGGTTGCAAAAAAAAAAAAAAGCAAAAAAGCAAACACCATAAATAAGAGCCAACCGATTGTGCTGACTCCAAGAAACGGCAACATCGACTGTGTCCATTTGTACTCCGTTTCTATAACGGGTCTGTGTAAGTCTATATATATATAAGCATAGATTGTTCATAAAAAGGAGTTTATCATTGCTTGTTTTAACATGTTTTCTTTAGAATGTTTATTTGAGTGAAAATTATGCAATGAAGTAAATTTGGAGAATGCTAAACGTACAAAACTACATAAATAAGTGCGACTTGAGAGCGTGTGCACTATGCATGACCTTTTCTGTATTT
>CAIGRP010014727.1:0-39135 GCA_903798385.1 Fraxinus cuspidata
TAAGTGACGGCAGTAGACATCATTTTGCCGAGGAATCATACTAAAATTTTCTAATTACCAACTATTTTACAAATGAATTAAAATATTTACAATGTGTGAGTCAAGGGGCTTAGATGAAGCTGCGGTCCTTGACACCTGGGGTCTACGTCTCGGCCCCTCAAGACGCAGACCAGCTAAACCGCGGGATGTGCCCCAAACTAGTAAAGGTCTAAGAGCCCCACACTGATCTGTCAAAGTGCCGAACGAGTCAATACTTGCTGCACCTTGCCTTCCAGGATAAATCCCGCATTCCAAGAGAGAGCCGGCCTTCCAAGAGCCCCATGAGAGAGTCTGCCTTCCAAGAGCCCCATGAATCGAACTCGCGACCTCTGAACTGCCAGCAACTAAGAGCCCAATCTTTTGCCAGTTGGGATGTGCCCCGATGGGCGACTTATTTGTTTCTTTTTTCTAAAGAAGGACTGCTCAGGCTGCTCTTCCTAATTGGCGATCCAAGTACGAAACCTAAAATGGAGTCACCAGATGGAAACTCCATGTTCTCCTTTTGTACCAAGGAATTAAGAGTGTCAAAGACAATGCCATGTTCCGATGCAAGAAAAATATTTAGCCACATGAAGTAATGAACCCATGTACTTTTGGCCCCATTCTACGCAGGCATGCTCGGGGTGGGCCGTGCTGCTTTTCTCGTTAGCTCCTATAAACTATAGTCATATGTGCTAGTCGACAACCCAATATCGTGCAAAGCTCTAGAAAGTTTTTAACATACATGGCATGCCATGCCCAGCACGAGCAGCCAAGACTGGGATGGCGAGTCATGCTCAATACCATTCCGACTTATATCAATAGAATATTCAAGTCAAGACTTCAACAACCCATTTCATAAAAGCACTGAGCTAACATTTTTGCAAATCCCCCCAACACTTTCATCCTGGCCAAGATGGATTAACTTCAAAATTATTAACATACTTCTAACAAAAGCAAACATAAAATTTTCAGCGAGTGCTCTCACTTTTCTAGACATAAAACTCTCATAAGATTCATCATTTAGACTCAGTGAAATACAGTGTCATATTTACCCAGTATGTTGCCTATTCTATCATACATTAAAGTTTGCAACCAAGAGCAGCCTAACTGTCTTGCAGCATAATCACATATCAATTGGGCATTTTGCATGATCAGGCTGTTATGTTGCAAAAATTTCAGGGCTGAGCTTCAAAGTCACCAAAGAAGGCCAAGTATCTACTTTGTCTACTGCTTTAGGTTCACTTCGAGGGGCTCAAAAGACGAGATGCTGAACCAGATGATCGGAGGAAGATTCTAAACAGTAAATCGTGCTTAAGATTCTAAACAGTAAATCGTGCTTACATGAAATTATCTTGGATCAATTTTCTCAATTCTTCCAGTTTCTGGATGATATTTGGATTCATCAAATCTCTTGCTTCTCTTATAAGAGTGCCCTCTCTGCTAAATTGATATGCATCAACTACAGTTGTAATCCAGGTGTGTAGCTGCTCCGGAGTCCTGTAAGAATTTTGTTATAGAGAAGGATCAATCAGAAAATAAAGCATTTGAAAGAAATTTGTCTAAACAAGTAATCCTCACATGTGCCACCAGACTAGGTAAATGCCTAATCGGTATATTGAGGCAGAACTGCTACATACTCACTTCATATTGTATCTTCTACCAAGTTTACGCAGATAAATTAAGGAGGTTAAAAACACTTCAGTCTCCCAATTCATGGAGTTGTTTCATTTTGATCACCAAACTTTTTTTGTTCCAAATTAGTCACTCAACCTTTATTTCTGTTCATGTTTAGACACTCGTTTGATCTTTATGTACCGAATTAACACAAATAATAACATGGTTGATTGAAAATATAACAAGAATGGTAAATCTGGTTAGTGAATTGTTTTTATCGTCCAGGTAGGCTAAAGCCATTATGATCTTTCTTTTTTCTTTTAAAGCTTTTCATCTATTCATTATTTCTTTACAAAGGTGCATTTTGAAAGCACCAGTATTCCAACAAACAAGACGCGTTTTTGTCCAACTAGACTATAAATACAATGCATTAATGGATTTTCCAATCCACGTCATATTTTCCATTAGCCATTTTAGCATTTCGTTAACTCAACAGACATAACACAAAACTAAAACAAAAATAAAAGTTCTACACTAATTCGGATTAAAAAAAAAATGTTAGGCGACCAAAATGAAACAATATTAAAAATTAGGTGACTAACATTCTTAACATGGGTTAGGTTCAAGATGCATACGTGTATAGACAGTCCATATCCTTTCCTGCAAGTTCCTCTCCCGGGGTAAAAGTATCCTTTAAAGCACTAATGCGCTCCTCAGGGTCTTTGATTGTAAGCAGGTATTTGAGTATCCTAATTTCTTTTGGCATAAGCCTCTGAAGATTACCTCTTGCTGTCGTATATAAATGATACAATACATCTTTCACCTGATAAAAGAAGAAAACGTGTTAATAAGAAACACATTTTCTGCAGGAGAATGAGAATATGCACGTCTTTTTGGAAGTTTTTGACAAATGCTAATCCTTTAGAATTCAAACAGCAATGAGGTTTTAATCCAAATTTTCCTCGATACTACATATTTTCTCTAACAACTTCAATCTGTTAAATTAGGAAAGAAGAGAATGCAATAAGGAGATTAATAAACGTACCTCGTCTTTCATCATGTTCGATTCTTTAGCAGCTGACCAAGCTTTTGTTATCATGAGAACCAATGCCGAATCAAGTTCATTTTTCTCAGCCAAATTATCTATCTTCCGGCAAGCAGCATCTAAAGAGGGAGAATTAATTATATCCTGAAATTTCAAGTCTGCCGCATTGATTGCTTCTATACTTTCGGTAGCAGTATCATAAGCTTGTACAGCAGCTAAGCACGTATTACCAAGCTTTGCCACAGCTATTCATCCAGAAAGAAAGAAAATATAAAAGTCACAAATCATCTTAATTGCAACTATAAAGAAAGAAAATATGAAGTCACAAATCATCTTAATTGCAACTATAAGCAAAACTTCAAAATTCTGCATACAGTCCTAGTCAGCTTATGGATGAAAGATATGCTGGAATGGCTTCCAAATAGTATAACTTGAAAACACTGCATAAACATCTGAATACAATTCAAAATTGAGATCAGGTTTCACTAATTCAAGGATCAATCAACAGGCTGAAAGGCAGAGAAAGTTACAAGTCAGAACAAAAGTCAAAATTATAATGCCCAAAGAAATTTACAACAGATTGTACATCACCACCCGAGCTTCAATTCAAAGCTCAGATGGAAATTATGGACAGGAGGGGGAAGAGGCAGTGTGTGTGCCCCTATTTGGAAGTATATCTGGAATAACAAGAGCACAATAACGACACCAAGGTTTACTATATATCCAAAGGGATCTTAAAAAAAAGAACTAAATAAATACATTATTTGTAGAATAATAACGGGAGTCATGCTGTCAGATGGATCCTTTCCTCAAATGAAAAAGGTCTCTCTTGTTCGTACCAAAGGAGAAGGAAAACATACATCATGAGCAGATAATGATCAATGTACCATCACAACATTGTCTGAACAGAATAGGGTGGACTGGGACACGGATAGTTTAACATAAGTTGCACAGTTTCTTGTTCAGTATGAGCCATTGGGATATTTACCATCTAAGGGGTTTGTGTATTTAATAGAACCAATGCATTTTATCAGTAACCCCAACCTATGTGAGTTAGAAGAGAAGAAATGTTTCATTTAGCATGTGTCTTGTATTATCTATGTTTCCAACATCCAGATAAGAAAATATTTTCAAGAATTAAATAAATCTAAGACAATAATTTGTGGAGTTTTCAGAAAAACCTTCTTATGCTACAAATCTATTGTGCCATCGTTGATGAGTATTGCATAATGCAAAAGTTTGTTTACTGAGGTACAGCCAATAGAATAAAATGACGTAGAGTTCATATGTGATTCTTATTTCAGGATTTAAAGGTAAGTCTCCAATTTATAGAGCAAGTAAAGCAAAAATAGCTTGACACTCAAATAAAATTAAATAAATTCTTAAATGGTAAGAGGAAAAAATAAAAAGATATCTACCAACTTGTTATAAGCACTAGTTGGGTTAATAACTGACGAAATATCTAATTGTTATAATTCATATCCAAAACATGCAGGAACCAGATTCAGCATGTCCAGCCTTGTAAGCTAGTCATTGCTCGATGCAAATGTCAGTTAAAAAAATAGCCTCCATCTAAATTCTAAATCACATTAAAAGCAGCTGGACTATGCAACAGGCCTCATGCTCTTTTAAACAAGTATGGTGACATATAGTAGGGCAGTACCAGGGAATTGTGTTACAATAGGCTTGTATGAAGGTTTTCTCTAGTCCTAATTACAAATCAGTCACAGATGAGCTTAAAAGTATCCAAGGACAGGTTCGTGGGGTTAACCGGAGATGAATTGTAAGGATATTGTGAGGTCTTTTCTTGTAATTGGTGCAATCATGACTATATTTACCAAGACATTCTTTCTTGAATAGCTGAAAACATAAAGTAGTAGTAGAACTTTAGAATAGCGCTTTGGAATCAAATGATGTCCAGTAGAACAACTACATAATAAATAAAAAAATCATTTTAGTCTTATTAGGAATAAAGATACAGGTCGAGCTAAAATAAAGGACCAATTATTCCAAAGGCCAATTATTTTAGATAAGTAGACTCAGAGCCTGTTTGAGCCCCATTTTTATTCAAGAATGCATTTTGGAATAATAGATTGGTGGAGAATGTGCAGTCAAAAAATAAGGAAAAATTTTGGGTCTGCGTATAATATTATTTTATTGAAGAACTTGTGGTTGAAAAGAAGAGAGTGAAAAATGTATTTTGAAAATAATGGAAATCAAACAATGGCTTAATTGGTAAGAGTAAAGGAGGAATTGAAGAGAATATAATGCCTAGAATTAGGGCGGGTTGGAAGAAATGAAGAAATGTTTCCATATGATTGGAAGATAACCACTGTTAAAAAGGAACCTCTACGATGTAAAACAGTTCTTAGACCAACAAAGCTTCATGGTACTGACTGTTAACCAATTCAAACATAACTAATGTTGTTAAAATGGATGTGAAACCATAATATAATGTAGAAAATAAGAAATAAGTAAGTTTTAAAAAAAAATGGAAACAAGTGAATATACTCCAGCAAATGAATATGGAAAAATAAAGGGTGATATCTTAAATGGTGGAGGTATGCCTTGCAGAAACGTAAAGAAGGCCCTTTAGAAGTGTAATGCAATCTCATAAGAAATTATTAGAAGGAGAGATGAAGAAACTTAGTTGGATGATGTGAAATATTGACTTCTTCTGATTATTCAAAAAGAAAAATTCCAGATTATAAAATGGTAAATAATGATTCATGTTGACGACTTAATTGCTAATAAGATTTCCAAATTCTGGATCTTTTATCCAGAGAATGAAGAACCATCAAATGAAGAGGACAACGATATAAGTCTGATCCATATTGCTATTATCATAATTCAATCTGTATGATTCTGGCATGTAAAGCAACCTTCATAGCATTACCAAAAAACTAATAAATCAGTCCTTGATGTAAGCCAGATCTATATCCACAACCTCGTAAACATGAAAGCACACAGGGCAAAAATAGAATATAAAAAAGGCCAGAGTCTCACCATTTTGTTCTGTTGGATTATCATAGTAAGATTCTGCCACAGTCTGGAGATGAGCAAAAAATTCTTTTGTGAAGTCTTTGCGGCGCCTAGCAACAATTTCACCAACCTCGGATGGCGACTTCTTGATCACATCAAGAAGCTCATTATGCCTTTGAATATCATCATCAATCTGACAAAAAAACCTTCACTTTAACTCCTATGGAAGGAGCTGAATGTTTAGCTATGAACTATATATCGTGCATAAAGATTACAGCTTTGTTATCCGAACATGAGTAAAAAAAAAGATCAAACGCCCTTGAGGCTCATAAATCCATACAATCTTCTACTCATTGAACCTTCACCAATGTCCTTTCTTTTTGCAAAAGTAAGAAGCAATCAAATTGGTCAAGAAAATCCCTAATACAAGAAGGATGATTCAAAATTAATTCTTCTTTTCTGAACAGTACAGCGAAACCCACAAGGCAAGATCCGATGACACTGATTTTAACAGAATAATGAATCAACGACCTCTAGCATATAGTTTGAAATTAATTAAAAAAAAAAAACAATTTTCACCAAGTATAGTCTTTCATTCTATCTTAAGTTTTGAAAAAAACATAGAAAGTTTTTTAAGTTCTAAATCAACGAACTTTAGGCCAAAGACAAAAGTGACACCTCTTTCAGCTTTCTTGCAAGGCGGAGTACCTTGTGCTTCATCCCCGGATCACTTTCATTATCCACTTGGTCCTGACACCGCTTATAAAAGTGGGGTTGGATGTTGCTCCACTCCTTGCTAAAAGTCAGTAACCTTCTCCAATCAGACGGAGTGGGCTTGTCAATCAAAAAGACGTTGATTAGCTTATCACAAATACGGATCATTTTACCGTCACCGAATCTATCATCTGTGACATCCTTATCCTCTTGATCTTCCTCATTTGATGTTGAAGGTTCATCATCATTGGTGGAATTATGGTGTACACCATTTTTTGTATGCTCTTCAGCAGAATCATTTGTTATTGCAACTGTATTACCAACAATAGCTCCAATAGAGGAACATTGTAACCTAACTGTATCATATGACAGTAGAAAATTCGATTACAAAGGAATAATTGTAGATTTTTGCTAAAAAACGAATTTTTTCCCTCAAAAACAAAAATGTGATACAGAAGTTCATAGATAAAAGCGAGTACAACCATCCATTCAAAATTATTGAAGCATGAACGAACAAGTTTATAAGTAGTAGAGTAAAATCATCACCAAGGTTCAAGGTTAAACTATAATAGAAGATAAAATAAGCCCATGTTTGGGCTACATTAAAATTTTAATGTATTTTTTTGTCTCTTCTTTTCAACCACATTCTACAATAAATTAATATTACACGTAAATTTAATACTTTTCATTCTTTTTAACAACACATTATTCAAAAAATCACTATTCCAAAATACATATTTCTCCAAAATTTGATTTTAATGAAGCCCAAACAAGGGCTAAGAAAAATAAAGGACTAAACTAACCGTTCTTCTTAGGTCATAAAACTTTGAATAAGTAAAGTACTAAGAATGCTCTTTAAGCATCCACAATACCAGAGCATACCTTAAGCATGAGAATTTCTTAAGTTTGTGAAGATTAAGATTCATACTCGTGAAATGTGAGCATGGTCTCAATCATTGGCACCTCCCTCAGTTAATTTCCCATCTAGTATTGTAATGACCAAGCTCGCATTGGGGAACTTGAAATTGTATTCTGTCTCCCAAAATTACACCTAATGAATTTTTTTTCTCACTTTCTCCGCCTGTAGCACTTCCATTTCCATCTCCAAGACCCCAGTTTCACTCTTCCAAGCTCGACAAAGCCTTCCTTCTATTCCAACGTGAACAAAATTATTCCTACTTCATATTCCATAACCATCTCTACTGAATATAGATGTTAGGTGTCTGAATTTGAGCCTAAAAAATTTAAATTAGATAGGATCCCATTCAAATTTGAATTGATTATAGACAAATTTAGGCTCCAAATTTAACCTTAAATACTTTCACATTCAAATGTGCAAGTATTCCTATTACTCCTTAGCTCAACAATGAAATCCATATATTAAAGTTAAATCCAAAAAATTGTCGTCACACAGCTACCAAAGAATTAAAAAGAGGACTTTCTACAAAGTTATTACAAACTTTAGTATCCAAAACTTCAAATTGAAATCAAAATCCCAAAAAGAATTGCTAACAATTGAAATGGTACCTGTAGATTTAGAACAAAAATACGGTAACTTTCTTCGAATTGGAAGTCTGAAAAGAGATAGAGATGGAGAGGAGTTTCTGGAAGTGCGAGGCAGCGGTCGAACGGAAAAGGCATTGTATGAGTTGAGAGAAGCAGTGGCCAACTCCATTGAAGTTTCAAATGTGTGTACAAAATTGATAACACGAGATTTCTGAGAGGAAAATTGTTCGATTTAAGCAACTATGAGGGCTCGGTCCGGTTCAATCCGGTTGCAAAGGGCACAGAACCGAGTATCAACAAGAATCTTATAAATTGTAACCATAGGTTCAGAATCTTATAAATGAAACCATCGGTTCCATATCTAATTATTGGTTCGATCTGGTCCGATCTTTTCCTTTATATTAAAAACTTTATAAAAATAAAGTATTAAGCTTCTTGTTAGATTAAATTGGATTATTAGCGTGAAACTTCTCTACGTATGGGGTTTATTGTGCAAAACGTTTCAACGTTGCACTTTTCTTTTTTTTACATTTTTACTCATATTTACGTCATTGTGTAAATCATCATTTTCATCCATTTTCTAAATAAAATGTGTGAAATGACGAATAGACACCCTTATATTAAAAAATAAAAAGAGAATAAGAGAAAAATAAAGAATTAATTGCAATCATACTCTCAAATTTAAAAAAAAAAGTATAAATAAATGCCGATAAATTATTAAAAAATAAAAAACAAGATCATCATTTTCTTCCTCACCCCCTCTCCAACCACCATTTTGTACTCACAACCACCTAATTCCATTCAAAATTATCTAGTACTGCCTATACAAGCATTAATGAGCTCTTTGTGTTTCAGTTTTGTGTTTTGAATTTTGAATTCATTTTGAGTTTTGTGTTTTGAGTGTCCATTTTGAGATTTTTGAAAACGTGTTCTTTTTGACATTTTGAAAAATTGTTTTAAAAACACCAAAAACGTGTTTTGAAAATTTTGACTAGATTATAATTAAAAACACTCAAAACGACAAATTTGTCGTTTTGTGTTTTTTTTATAAATTTTTAACTTGTTTTCAAAAACGCGTTTTTGAAAATGGGAAAGAGAACGCGTTTTCGCTATTTTAAAAAATCGAAAACAGAAAACGATTTGAAAATGATAAAGAGAACATGCCCCGAGTATTTCCCATTCTTCGCTAAAAAAATGTAAACAGCAAATGTTGCAGGTGCCTCGGCTTCCTGCTCTGCTACCTTCACCCGAAACCCATCAGCCAAATCGAATTCAAACTTACTGCTTCCTCAATATCGGGTATGGTTTTGTTGGGTATTATGTCTATTAATTTGTTTATATTGATCTAAGAAATTTATACCTGTTTTAGATTTGATGAAAGACTTGATTCTTGAATGAAATCGGGAAACCAATTTCTATGGGCTTTCAATTCAAGATGCGAAAAGGGATGTGTTCAATTATTTGGTTTCCGAGAGCAAGAGCAGTGGTGGAAGTGTGAGGAAAAGGGGGCTTGAGAGTACAGCCAAAATTGTTGCTGCCAAGAAGAATGAAGTTGTAATAACTGTGAGTTTCTAATTTATTTGGCATCCATTTGATCTTTTTAATAGAATTTGAAAGTATAATTGCAATTAATTCTTTTTCTTGTTTTTGTTTTGTTTTGTTTTTGTTTTGTTTTTTTTATTATTTAAACGGAAAGGTACATTCGTCATTTCACAGTTTTTTAATTTAAAAATAGGATAAAAATGATGATTTTCGCAATAAAATATGCGAATATGGGTGAAAATGGAAAAAAAAAAAAGCAATATTTCGTCGTTTTGCACAATGACATATATAGTGACGTTTTGTGCTAATAACCCGATTAAAAATAGATAAAATGGAGTTACATCACTTATCATTCTTGTAATCTAATAATATATAAATTAATTAAGTCCATGTTTGATGGCAATCATTTTGAAAAAAAAAAAAGAGTTTTGTATAGTGTTTTAATAGGTAATATGTGGATAAAAAATAAACAAAAATTTTAAATCAACATGCAAAATATTTTATTGTGTAAATGTGTGGTTAAAATGAGTATAAGAATTAAAGAGTTTTGTTTTAAAAGGGGACAAGCATGAATTAAATAAGAGAATGAATAAAAAACACAGTCCATAACTTAAGATTAATTTATTAAGGGCATAGAAGGGATTAACCACAATATTAACTGTAAAATCTGGTTTAAACAATTAATTATTAAGAAAATTTATACAGCAATATATATTTTAAAAAAATATGTAGTATTTATAATCAAATTATCTTCAATTATCTTCAAGAAGAATATCTTGATTATGATGATTCATCATTTTGAAAATAATGATAAATTTGAGTTCTTATAAAAGATTGAACTGAAAATACATTTTTTTTCTATTGGGGTTGCATTAAATCTATAAATTTTTGTAAAGTATTTAGAAAACTATTTAGATTTAAATGTTGATTACCCATTAAGTTTTACTTTAAAAGAAAGAAGAAAAAATATATTGAAAGTGAAATTTTGGCTTGAGATAATTTTAGGGTTTTAATGTT
Organism: Fraxinus cuspidata; assembly: GCA_903798385.1. NCBI lineage: Eukaryota > Viridiplantae > Streptophyta > Magnoliopsida > Lamiales > Oleaceae > Fraxinus > Fraxinus cuspidata. The sequence continues at coordinate 10,442 of CAIGRP010014727.1, forward strand.
CAAATATCTAATGCATATTTGTGTTATATACCAATAAAAAAAGAAGCTATGAAGAACCGAATTCACTATTGATTCTTAAAACATAACCAATAATTAGACCGAAATCGATCGTTTCTAAATGCATGGTCTCAAAATCAATCTATTTAATAAAGGAACCGAAACCGAACCGACCTCTTCTATCCGGTTCTGGTCCAATTCCACTGATTATGGGAAAAAACTTCCTCCTCTAATTATAACGATAAAAAGATCTCCACTACGTTAGTGAAAATTAAGATCGTGTCCTCAATCTTTGAAGTAGTATGAAATTATATCCTCAACCTCCAAAAGTGAGACAAAATTGTGAAATTGAGCCCTCATGTGATAGGTACTGATAATATGAATATTATAATTGCAAGGAAAACCATCAAATTGCAAATATTTCTCAAATTTTAACGTGAAACTCTTGTGCAATTTCAAATTTCATGTTTTATATTTATCGTCATTGAAACTTAATTTACATAACTAAATATGTTTAACGAGTTAAAATCTTACCTTTAAATGTTGGGAGGCTATTTCACACTAACTGAAAGGTTGGGATTTGACTATACTTTTTCCAAAAATTTTGTGTTTACATTTTGGTCTAAATTTTATTCATATTGAAGGAGTCAAAAAAAATCCCAGTTGCCTCAGTCATCTGAATTCTTCACTGAAGAAGAACAATTTCAGTCTTGTTACATGTACACCTTTCTTTACACCTTCACACCATCTTTCACATTTCACACATTTAATCAAATCACCACTAATCTATTGCATCATTCATCTGTAAAACAAGTAGTAAAGGAGATGGTACAAATGACCTAACTCATATCTTTGTGGTATTAATTTAATTTGTTACATTAATTTATTAAATTTAGTTTTTTAAATTACATTTATTAAAAAAAAAACTTGTATATTCAATCAAACATGCTCGCTACTAAAAAATAAACTAAAAAAATTAGAAAGTCCAAAGAAGGTTAGGGAATGATTTCTTAACAATTTATTGAGATAACGAAATTGTAGTCTAGAAATCAATACAAAAGCATAAATATAATTGATTAACTGGTGCCAACTACTTCTTTACACATTTTATTTTAATTGAGTAAATAACTTGAAATAATCAAGACTCAAAATAAATATGTCATATTTTTTCACAAAGGAAAACTCCTTTTGTACCTAATATCATATATGATGTGCATCTTTAGTTATAGACAACACATTTAAATTGTTATGGTTTAGAGTTAATGAATTTCGGCAAGTCTAATTATGTACATGGTTGTCTTGACATCATAAACCCATCAACATTTTATTTTAATTTTTTTGGTCGGTCTCAAGCAACATTGATTTTAGAAAAAATTGTAGCAGCGGTCCCTAACTTTTTTTTTTTTGCAGACTTTACCCCTTACCTTCATTTTGTATCAGATTAGGTTCCTAACCTTTCATAAATATGCAGTTGGAGTCCAACCATCCAAAACACCGTCAGTTGACCTAGAAAATTAAAAAAATCAGGTATACTGACCCTTTTAAGGAGAGTCAATTTCGTCCAATCACTATTTCTTATTTGATTTAAAAACTAAAAAGTAACTAAGTCTTTTCTACTCTCATATTCACGTTACACAGAGAGAGAGAAACAGTCATCATCTACAATGCTTGGTGAAGAAAGCCATGAATCTGTTGATTTGGTGAAGAAAGCCATGAATCTGTTGATACTGTTGAAGATTTTGCTTGTCACATGCGAGCCATCTTCTTGCTCCTGTGTAGGTGAGGTTTTTTTTTTTTTTTTTTTCAAATTTTTGAAAATAATTGGGCTCATTATTACGCACTGAGCCATGATGTGGTTTTTTCTACTGTAATATTGCATTTTTTTTTACTGTTTTATAGATTTGAGTGTACCATAAAATGTGCAATAGTTATGGGCTCACATTTTCTAGGCAAATAGTCTCTCTGAAGAAATTTATTTTCTTTCCATCAATTTTCCACCCTTGCAATCAAACGGACCCTAAATGCATAAGTTTGCATATTTGAAAATTTAATATATGAATTCAAACTTTATTTTATACTAATACATATGAAAATTAATTTTGAATCAATTCAATAGACACATGCAACATGTTTGTGAAAAGGTAAATGTGAAAAAAGCGACATTTTGCCACTTTTATGAAAAAGTCACAGTATTTCATTGAAATAATTAACTAGATGCATACATGTGTATTTTGGAAATTTAAATATACTAACTAAAATCCTTTTTTACTCTTGCATTCAATTCATATTTATTTGAATCAATTCAATTTATGCATCCAAGGTGTTGCAAAAACGAGTGTGTGAAAAAGTGATATTTTGTCACTTTTTCTATGAAAATGTCGCAATATCTCATTGAAGCAATTAACTATATACATACATGTGTGTTTTTTAAAATTTATATATGAATTCAAACCTTATTTTAATCTTGCATTCAATTCATATTTTTTTGATACAATTCAATTGATACATTCAAGTATTTGCGAAAATTGCCATATGAAAAAAGTGACATTCTATGAAAACGCTGTGGTATCTTAGTGGAGCAATTAATTAGATGCATACGCGTGTTTTTGAAATTTAAATAGACAAATCCAAACCTTATTTTAATCTTGCATTCAATTCATATTTGTTTAAATCAATTATATATTTTTTTTCTTTTAATTTCTATTTTGGCGTTACAAGTTTTGGCCTATTTACGGGCTATTTTATTTGCTCGTCGAGTGAGGTTTTTGTTATCTTTTTGAAGTATTCACGATAAACTTTGAATTACATCTTTCGAATTTAAAAATTGATAAACGATGAGTTCATAATAAGAAGTCAAAAATGCCACAAGAAATGAAGTTAATAATTACGGTTTATTTTGAGTTCAATAATTCATGTAAAATATTTTCGACATTTAAACTTCGTCCATAACATATTTATCATGGCTACATTGTAAGCTTTCTAACAGATTTCAAATCGTTCAAAATGGATAATTGTAGCATAAAATACAATATCAAACAAAAAAATTTTAATAATAAAAAATTGAAAAAGTTGAAAATATTATGGGAAGTGCCGCCTTTTGTCTTTGGAATGATTTTGCCGACTTTCAAGTGTTTTAGGGTTGTTCTCTTTGTATTTCAGTTTTGTGTTTTGATTGTCCATTTTGAAATTGTTGAAAATATGTTATTTTTGGTATTTTGAAAAATTATTTTGAAAACACCCAAAACGCGTTTTGAAAATTTTGACTTGATTATAACTGAAAACACCCAAAACGACGCATTGTCGTTTCGTATTTTCTTTGTAAATTTTTAACTTGTTTTCAAAACGTGTTTTTCACTGTTTAGGAAAATCGAAAACAGAAAACGGCTTGAAAATGTTAAAGAGAACAGACTCCTATATATTCTTTAAGATTCCTAGTAGGCTAATATATTAGTTCCTAGTGATTATTGTTCAAGATCCACCTTCCTATATCATTATCAAGGAACTATGGTGCAGAAATATAGTAATACATAGAGATTTAGGCATTTTACTTTTGTGGCATATTCCTTCCATACATGGCAGGCATCTCAAAGTGACAATCATTTTCAACACGTAACATTTCATGTGATTCCCAATCAATCTATAGTGCTTAGGTATTTGATTAAGGGAAATGTCCAACTAGACTTCAATCATAAGAAAAAAAATGAAGTTTTTGTTTGATTCCCATGTATAAAACTCGACTTTCTTCAAACTCATTCTTAATTCGTTTTATCAATTTTTCAATTATACATTTTTATCAACTTTTATCAAAATTTAATAAAAAATCAATTTTTAGCAAAATTAAACAGGGAAAAATATAGTAAAATCATATTTCAAGAAAATATGATATCCAATCTTACATGTTAGTATCAAGTATAGAACAAGTGCAACCACATTTAGAGGGTGTTTGATGGAGATTAAAATTATATTTTTAGTAGATTGTGATAGAAGTTTTTAAAATGTATGGTTGAAAAGTTGTGAGATTCATGAAATATGTGGTTAATATTAATTATTTGACTTTGACTTGGATTAAAATCAAATATTAATCTGGACCAAACATAGGCTTAATTTTGCAATTAACCTTCCTTTCCCATTAGCTCATATTTGATGGTCATCATTTAAAAATTCTTTTTTTTTTTTAAACTCTCATTTTCAATCACACTTTTATACAATAAAATTTTTTGTACGTAAATTCAAAAAATTTTCCCTACTTTTTAATATATTTCACCAAAAATCACAATTCAAACATTATTTTTCTCAAATATTGGCCACCAAATAGGGCTTAGTGGACATGACCCAAGTGGGCAACTATCCCTACAAAACAACTCCTGTCGGACCTATATATTTATACTATAACGTGATTGAACAAAAATTAGGGCAAGGAAATTACCCATAATATATAAAAATATTTCATATGTTTACGTAATTTCAAATATGTACTGAAGCCAAATATATGCTTATTAATTCCCATTCATCGATTTACAGTACAGAAGGGATAACAGTAAAATCCCTCTTACCCTAAATGATCTTGTAGACATATATATTTCACATAATAAAAACGAATTAAACAAATTACAACAAATCAAATATCATTTGCAGAGAAACATACATTCAGATCTCCTCAGAACTCTCGTCAAATGGAACCAGAGAAGACATAAAACCTTTTCTCTCTCTCTCTCCCCCCCTCTCTCTCTCTCACATATATATATATATAGATAAAGCTTGGTAGAGTTAAGAATCTGATTCTGGCACAGAAGTTGGATTGACTTTCTTGAACGCAGCGGAGAAGCAACCAGATGATCCATCAACACTGTTTTGTAATGGTTTTTCTTGACTTGTATTCTTTTGGAGTCTGTTGGTTTTCTCTTTATGGAGTTTCCTCGATACGTAAACTTCAGCAATATCAACATTAGGACTCAACATGGCTGATCTTTCGATACAAAAAATACAGATGCAGGAACTAAGACTGATTGTACGGTATGAATTGAAACGATGAATGAAGGAAAGAATGCAATTAATGGGATATATATAGACTTTTGATGGACTTTATTCCTACGCAATGCATGACTTAATTAATGGAACGATGTTACAAAAGTTGGCATTTACGTGTGAGTCCAGCTACTTTTCTTGCTCAACAAGAAAATCTTCAGGAATGGAATTTCTTTTTAATTATATTTTTTTTTTTAATTCTAGATGCTTCCATGGGATTCAAGAATTTACTGATCAATTTTTTTTTTAAAAATAGTTAAACACAAGGAAAAAACCACATGTACAGGAAAATTTCTTTCCAAACGCTGATTGGATCTATTTTTTGTCTTGAACATATACAAAATCGTAAAGTGTATATCTGTAAAAAAAAAAAGAAAAATCGATGAAATAAAATTCGTACACCTAACACTGTTGCACAACGATTACATAGAGACAATATATACAATTCTTTTACAAGTAATTATCTCAAATAATTAATGTTATATTAAATTGAATTTCAAATATTTAAATCATTTCACGCGGTGGAAAAAAATGTCATTATTCTAGTATGTATTGTACAGATCTCAGAGATAAACCCTTTGTTTGGCCCCATTAAAATTTTTATCTTTCTTAATTTTAATCACAAATTATTCAAATAAAATAATATTACACACAAATCTAAAACTTTTCATTATTTTTTAACTACACATTCTCCAATCAATCACAATTTCAAAATTTATAAATTCTTCAAAACGGGAGACAAACAATGACTAAGATAAGAATCAAATAACTAATTTATCAACAGAAATTCCTCTTGTACCTACTAGCCATTTTTCAATATAAAACTGTCTAGTTGGCAGCCATATTTTGTATACATAATGTAACTAATTTATCAATCTTTTGACTTCAATGAGAAGTCAAATCTGACTTCGATAATTAACATTCCAAGACTATGGGTATTGACTGGATAACGTCGTGTACTAAAATTTACCAACCGTTCAATATGGATTCACAACAAATATTAAATACGAAGTTTACAAAAATGAATTTCCAAAACGTGGATACTCATTCTGTAATTATTTTTTAAATGGGTTGGTGAATTTAATCTGGTCAAAATCGACTCAACTTGGTTAGTATCTACTTTATTTTCTCTCTGTTGACAATCTCTATATTGATAAGTTGAACGTGTTAAATTTTGTAGTCTAATTATTGTCGATCATAATTATTGAAGTCCTTGAAAATTTCGATTTTTCCCTAATTTATTTTATAAATAGGGAGCCGTCCTTAGCCCTTATTATTATCATAAAAAATAGAGAAAGCTATAGAAAATAGGAATGTAATTTTCTTTTGTAAACATTTTTTATCATAGTGAATTACTGTAACAACGAGAGAGGACACAGTTGTTCAAGAAAATATATGTCGAATTAAAATTACAGCAAGTATACGGTTCATCCACAAGTAATAAAGTTCATTTTGAGTCCAAGTATCGTTCTACAGATATTGATTCGTTCAATTTTAAATATCTCTTGACCTTAACCGAAACAAGGATAATAAGATGTGTTTATAACCGAATTATAATTATGAATGAATTAACTAAGCTAAATGTAATTTATTCTAAATGCAAATTAATGTGTTTAATAAATGACAAACATACTAGGATTTCCATGCAATAATCAGTTTTAACCTTAATTTTATACATTGACAATACGATTGAATTTTGACGAATTAATGTTCTTATTTTATCTAACAATCTCTCTCGAATAATGTTAAAACTATTTTTATATATGACTCAACTATATTTCTATGATGGATGCAAACATATAAAAGTGAATGAATTTTTATGAACACTTAATGATTCACATAAGGCATAACAATATATTTTTATCCTCTATCGGACCCTATGATAATTTATATTTGTCGAACCTATTTTCCTTCTTTCGAATGCATAAAATAAGTCACCACATTCACACAACTACGGTGCACAATAATTGCGGAGAAAATAAAATCATATAAATCATTTAAAACTCAAAAACGTGTTTTTGACGTCAAATATATAAAACTAAAAATTAAAAACCCATATTACATGGTTCATCGTTCTCCTAGTACATTGAAAACTAACCTAGCATGTTACGAAAGAGAAATAAAAAGAATATTGAAGAATCGACATCACCCAATAGAATCCTTGAATTGATTCTCGTGTTCTTCGATTCGATCTTCGTGTTCTTGGCTTCTTCTATGCTTCAAAAGCTCTTCAAATTATGTTATAATGTGTGTTACTTACTTTAGGACGGCCCTATGGTTTTAAAAGACACCCCAAAATTCGTTTCCATAAGAGTTGTAATCAAATTAGGAAACCAGAAAATTTTCGTCGATTTAGCTTGGACGGGCACCTAGTAAAAAATGGGGCGGCCCCCCAAGCATAAAATTTTCGTCCTATTGTTGAGGTTTAGGGTCGGGTGGCCAGCTGCCCAGTTTTAAAAATTCCGTAAATTTTCATTTCAGCCATTTTCTTAATTCTTTCTTCCATTTTAGTCCTCCTTATCAAAGTACTTCAATTTTAGTGCTCCAACTTTTACTCTAATGTATACAAGTCCCCAAAATTCCATCAATTTGCCAATTTATCTTTCTTTCTTTTCCAATTACTTAGAAACGGGTTCAAAACTAAAATAAGATAAAATTAACCTAAGTTAAGTAAAATGAAATAATAAAATGACACAAAAACTTGGTAATATGACCTCAATAAATGCACAAAAATGCACATATCAAATACCCTCAAACTAAAAATTTTGTTCGTCCTTAAATAAGACAAAACACAACAAATTTTAGAAAATAAACCGTATCACTAACCTAAACAAATTTCCAATAACAAATTCAACGTTAAATGGCTTACCATACGTCTTAGGTTCGAATTTAAATAAAACTTTTAGAAAGATCCAAATAACAATAAAAATAATTTTTTACTTATCCGATGCTCGACTTAGTGTATGTGAGTGTGATTAGTCAATATTGAACTCACACCCATACTAAAGTACAACCAATTAAGTGTTGTTGATTTAATCATAATCCCAATTCATGCGTGGTCAGTTTTTCTTCACACTTCTTGTGCAGAATCACTCCTTATGCTCTTCTCTCCAATCCCGATGTATTCTTCACACTTTTAGGTTCCTAATAATCTTTAAGTTGCTTTTGTTTTTTGTTTTTTTCACACAAAGTGATCATATAATTAGATACTTGTAAACTTAGAAGAAAAGTGGTAAGAATTTCTAAAAGTCACATCGTTAGTTTCTAGAGTTCAAATCTTGAAATCTTTACCGGGCATCTCTCGCATTTGATAATCTAAATCCCTTTTTTCTTTCTTTCGCTATGAATATAATTTGATTTTTTTTCTTTTTTTCTTGACATTTTATGTGCAAGATTTCTCTCCATTAAACTTTCTAAATGACCAATGTAGCGAGATTTAGACCGATTACTTCCAATTTAGATAACCATAGGGCACCAGATTTTAAATACCCTAACAGCTTAATAACTCGAGTCACAAAGGCTACGAAGAGAAGTGTAAGATGTATCACACTTTCTTTTGATATGGGATTCGAATTTTAATATTGGTCAATGCCCGTTTTAGACTTCATAATCGAGACTCTTTCAACCAAAGATCTGATCCAAGAACTCTAAACCATCAAACTTCTATGAACACAAGCACTAACATTCCCACCCCCAAANTTTTGATATGGGATTCGAATTTTAACATTGGTCAGTGTCTGTTCTGGACTTCTAACTCAAACTCCTTCAATCAAAGATCTGATACAATAACTCAAAGTTGTCAAACTTCTATAAACACAAATACTAATTTTCCCACCCTCAAACTGCTTTTTAGCAATTTGGTTTCTATAGAAACGATTTGGAGATTTTATTCAAATTTAGGTCAACACATCAACAATTAAATCCATATAATCAAGTCATGCTCCTACATAAGTGATAAGTCAATGATGCTATGTGTTCAAGTAAACAAGTCTAACATGGATAAGCACTCAAATAAAAGCATAAGATACGATGTTGTTGAGTTCTAGCTAAAGCTATACTCAATTCAAACAAATATATCATAGGCTGCAAGTCGTTCAACGCTATATTAGACACTAAAAAAAGTTTTTCAATTTTTTTTCAGATTAAATTAGTTATACAAACCCTATAAGAAATTGAAAAGTAAGCAACAAAGATCATAATTCTCCAAATACTTACTCCTACCTTCAAACAAGAAGATTACATTGTCCACAGTGTAAAAACAGAAATAAACCAAATAAATGAGAAAAGGATCAGAAACTCCCCTGGGTAGATGCGGATAGGTAGAATGATCGAGTTGGTCCGGTTGGTAGATGTCAAGATAACCACCACTTTTCTTTATTGCCAAGCTTCAACTTTTTGTTTCAAGAATTCAAAATAAATATTAATGATAGCAAATAAAGTTTAAATATTTGTGATGTATTCACACCAAGAAGAATTCTAATCTTTCAATATTAAAAAGATTGAAATCTAGATGCAACCTTAAAAATGCATATCATCAATGCAAGTTTAATGTAATGCTAGGATGTTAATGATGAGCCTAAATAATATGAACTCAATAAGTAAACATGCCTAAGTTACTAATGGAAATCTTAAAGTAATTCCTAAATTGTGTTTAAAAACAGTTTAAATGCAGGAATTTCTAAATTAATGCAATCCTTAAAACTACTTGTAATGCAATAGTTAATAAGAATAAGGAGAAAGGGAAAGAAAAATGGGTTGCCTCCCATTAACCGCTTAATTTATAGTCTCAAGCTCAACTTTTGCACAAGTATATCATGGCACTTTGAATATGGCTTTGGAGGTCCTTCTTAACTTGCTAAATTTGACTTTATTCCATATTTCAACTTTCTTCCAAATTTTAATCTTGTCCTTCTCCAAGAAATATGACTTTCTCTCATCATCAGTTTCAAACTCAACAATATACACATCAATCTCCTCATAAGGTTTAATCACAAATTCCATTTTTGAGCAAACGATGCAGTCAAGGATTTTCTCTTCTTTGAATGCTACAAGTTCTTTTTCGCCCGTTGTAATTAATTTCTCAATCTTTTCTTACTCCTCTTTTTCAATTGAAGTTTTCTCGAGTTCAACATTCGTGTTAAAAACTTTTGGTAAAGAAATAATGACATCTTTATGTAGAGTTTTCTCCTCTTGTTGTTTTTGTAAGGAGTCCGGTTGACGTGATTCCCTTAATTGATGTCCATTAATAATCGGTGGAAGAAATAATTCCATAGGTAAATCACCTACATCGAATTGTGGTGAAAGAAATAATGCAACGTGTAAGTCACCCATGTCAGTTTCATCAAGTTTACATTCTGCTTTTAAATCACTTAGTCGTTGTTCTATAATGAAATCTCTCACAAGTATATATCCCTCGTCAATTTCTTGAGCTGCTAATTGTTGTTACCTTATGATAAAGTCACATACAAGCATTTTGTTGAAATCAAACATAGTTATCTTTTATCCTGGTATTTTTTTCTTTTATATATCCTGAAAAAAGAGAATAAAAAACTAAAATGGAACAAAAATAACAATACAAGAATACAGGTAGAAGTCCGAATTGCCAAGCTAAATAAAATCAAACTTAACCTACTTATGTAATTATGAATGAATTAATTAAACTAAATGTAAATTGTTTAATAAATGACAAACGTACTAGGATCCCGAATTCCCATGCAATAATCAGTTTTAACTTTAATTTTATACATTGACAACACGATTAAATTTTGACGAATTAATGTTCCTATTTTATTTAACAATCTCTCTCGAATAATGTTAAAACTATTTTTATATATGATTCAACTGTATTTCTATGATTGATGCAAACATATAACAGTGCATGAATTTTTATGAACACTTAATGATTCACATAAGGCATAGCGGTATATTTTTATTCCCTATCGGACCCTATGATAATTTATATATGTCGAACCTATTTTCCTTCTTTCGAATGCATAAAATAAGTCACACATTCACACAACTACGGTGTACAATAACTGCGGAGAAAATAAAATCATATAAATAATTTAAAACTCAAAAACGTGTTTTTGATGTCAAATATATAAAACTAAAAATTAAAAACCCATATTACATGGTTCATCGTTCTCCTAATACATTGAAAACTAACCTAGCATGTTACGAAAGAGAAAACAAAAAGAATATTGAAGAATCAACATAACCCAATAGAATTCTTGAATTGATTCTCGTGTTCTTGGATTCGATTTTCTTGTTCTTGGCTTCTTCTATGCTTCAAAAACTCTTCAAATTATGTTATAATGCGTGTTATGGCTCTAGGGTTTTAAAAGACGCCCCAAGATTCGTTTCCATAAGAGTTGTAATCAAATTAAAAAATCAGAAATTTTTTGTCGGTTTGGCCTAGGCGGGTGCCCAGTTGAAAATGGGGCAGCCTCCTAAGCATAAAATTTTCGTCATGTTGTTGAGGTTTAGGGTCGGGCCCGACCAATATAACTGGGCGGCTGCCCAGTTATTAAAATTCCACAAATTTTCATTTCAACTCTTTTCTTCATTATTTCTTCCATCTTAGTCCTCCACATCAAAATACTTCAATTTTAGTGCTCCAACTTTTACTTAAACGTATACTACTCCCCAAAATTCCATCAATTTGCCAATTTATCTTTATTTCTTTTCCAATTGCTTAGAAACGGGTTCAAAATTGAAATAAGATAAAATTAACCTAGGTAGGTAAAATGAAATAATAAAACGACACAAAAATTTAGTAATATGACATTAATAAGTGCACAAAAATGCACTTATCAACAGTCTCACATTCAGTAATATTCTCTTTTGGACCATTTTTTCGATATATCATCTGGGCAAAGGACTTAAACCTTTTCTCGCATCATTGTCCACATTGAAAAGAAATGAGAAGAACGAGGTAAGTATGATATTTTGTTGATTTATCTTAAAAAGTCAACTTTAGTATTTCAATTCCTGACGCGTTGGTTATTTATTTATATTTTTATGATATTCAACCCCTATCATGCCCTATTGCAAGATGATGACTCATTTAATAAGATGAATTTTGAAATTTTATGTGTTCATTTTTTAATATTTGGGTAGATTGTCTCATGTGCTCGATATTATATTAAGTCCTTTGAATTCATTTTGAAAGGTCAACCTTGTTAATTAGTAGTCCAATTTCTTATATATTAGTTTTTTTATTTTTTATGTCTGTTCAACTTGAAATTTGTTCATTAACGTGTGATACTATTGTATAATGGAGCACTTAACTCTTAAAATGTACAACATAATTGGCAATTTAAGAATATGGGAGAAAAAAAATAATTTTTTTTGTTATTATTTCTCTAATTAGTTAACTTTTAGTAAGTCTTGGAGTGAGAGTGTTCACTGATGTTACATGATTGTAAAAAAAAATTCGCAGCAAATGTTCCGATTTCAAAATTTTGCATAAATTCTCATGTCATAATTATTATTAATGTTTTATATTTTTATTTCTCAATCATGGCGTTTTTCAAATAGGATCATGAGGGGTGGATAGGAAAATTGAGCTTAGATTCCACGAGTACATCCCCAATTCGCAAATGGTAAGCAATATGCGAGGGATACATCGTAAAAGGTTCGCACAAATGTAAGGCGAGGCACCTCCTTCGAGGCTGGTCAAGAGCCGTTGTTATAGCACAAGTGGGCAAACATTTAAAACACGACTTAAAAGTCAATGGACGCATGACACGTAAGCCGATGAATAAAATGTGAAATTTAAAACAGAATCCATTATAAAGCAGCTAATAGCAGGCCGCTACTTGTTGCTTATCCAAATGACCCAAGTACCCCCAAAGCCTCGAGGAAAAATTTATAAATACTCCCACTTAGGAGTAGAATACCATGCAAATTCAAATGTCTTCTTCTCAAACAGGCATTTATTATCTAGTTCCTATTTGAGCATCAAAATCAATAAGTTTACGACGTGAAAACCCTGACTAAGTAGGAGGAATTTGTTGATCGTATTTCTATTGTCAATTAATCGACGTCGTCTGTAAGAAACATGAGCAAAGTATATCATTAAATTCTTTGTTGGATTTGAGAAACATTGAGATCCGAAAGGATGAGCCACATAGAGGTGAATTCAAAAGAAATGAAAATGTCAAAAGTTGAAGCCGAAGAGCACAGTAACTGTCCGGTGGATAGTGATGCCAATCCAAAACGACAATGAGAAGAAACTTAGGCAAAAGTATGGGCCGACATTTCTTACGCACAACATCGTCACTTGCAGAAGATGTCCACGGCAAAATTCATACAGAAAATGACGGAGAGCTTCAAACCGTTAAGAGTAAAGAGTGCATATTTATGTGCAAAGATTGAAAAAACAAAGACTAGTGTGAACGTTGAATCTAGAGAAAATGAGATGGATCATATTACTAGCACTTTGCGCGAGAATAGAAACAACTTACATATATCAAAAACCTACGATAGTGTGACGAAGAGACGACACAAGGAGCAGCTTAGGATCAAGTTTGCCATGGAAAGGTTTGCGGAAGAAGTGAGCTCACATGACAGGAAGTACAATCAGCACAATCACCAGGAACGTCAAAGAATAGAGAGCTTGCAACACCTCATAGAACACTCTTTTATACGAGAAGTATGAAGATCGACCGCAAGTAGGGGCGGACCCAGCACCTGGCCAGCCCCCGCGACCGCCCGTGCTGGGTCCGCCAGGAGTTTCAGCTAGCCAGGCCCAGCCTTCAGTCCTTGTCTCACTGAAGCAATGAAGCCAGCAGCGGAAAATGGAGAAGAAGAAGAAGATCGGCGGGTGGGCTTGGAGCTGCACTCAATTGGTTGGAGGCCATTGTTAAAATCTGCTTGGTTTAGTAGTTGGGCCTTATTAAAAAAAAGGCCCAAACCAAAAAATCCTAAACCCGTCCATTACCCAGACCCACTTTCCACTGACCCAGCAGAAATTGAAATCGGCATTTGTTTAGAGAGAGAGGCCGGTGTCGATAGCGTAGAGGAACTGAGGTATGAGGAAGGAGAGGGCCTAACTGCCTAAGTGAAGTCTAACCGGAGGAAGAGCCGAAGAGGAACTGCCGAACATAACAACTGCTGCGGCTGGAAGTCTGGACTGGAAGGCGGAAGCCCGGAGAGTGGAGACTGGAGAGGTTCTGCTTGGGCCCTTGAGTGCCTTCTGCCCGACTGGTGGCTGTGCAACCTGTGCGTGCGGCCGTGCCACTGCCGGCGGTACGGTCTGCCTGGTGGAAAAGGTGAGCGCCAATTTCCATTTCCGTTTTTGTTTCTTTTCTTTTTCTTTTTTTTGTGAATTTGTGATTTATTGTTGAATGTTGATTTATTGTCTATTGTGAGTTTGCAATGCTGTGAGTTGATGATGAATTGATGATGATTAGTATTGAGTAATTTTTAGCGTTTAAGTATATATTAAGTAATTTTTAATATTATTAAATTAAATATTAATAAACGATCTCGCTCTTACGATGTTGACCGGTCAACGTCCGCCCGGGCTGAACTTGACTGCTGGGTCTGCCACTAACCGCAAGGTTATATAAGCTGGACAATGACGACAAGCATCTGCCATTCTCTAGAGAATCAAAGAAGAATCAATTTCGAATAATTTTATTCGTTCGGTTATAGAGAAGTACAGTGGCAAGAGNAACGTCCGCCCGGGCTGAACTTGACTGCTGGGTCTGCCACTAACCGCAAGGTTATATAAGCTGGACAATGACGACAAGCATCTGCCATTCTCTAGAGAATCAAAGAAGAATCAATTTCGAATAATTTTATTCGTTCGGTTATAGAGAAGTACAGTGGCAAGAGTGATCCTATATACCACCTGTGCGAATATGTGACTAAGTTGCATTTAAAGAGGGCGAGTCCTACACTCAAGTATCAGGGATTCCGTCTAATAGTGTATGGACCTGCTAAGAGGTGGTATAGTAAGCTACCGTTAGGATCAATCAAGAGTTGTTTGCAGAAAATGTGAAGGGATAAGACTCGAATATAATGCAGAATGAAATGAGGTAGGAGAAATGTGAGTCCCTAAAGAGCTATTTCGCATGCTTTAGTGTTGAGCTGAAAGCTTGCGAAACTATATTAGGCGAAAAGGCTCCAGATGCCTAGTGGAACGGTTTGTTAATGGAAACTCCCTTTTAGCGAGATGCCTGAACAAGAATCAAACCTCCTATAACTGCTCGTAAGTTTAATAAGAATGAAATCGAGACGGAAGACACAATTGAGAATCGAAAGAAGAAAGACTAGGGACAAGCTCTCAAAAGGAAAGCTTCGGCTTATCATCTAGACTGCCAAAACAATAGTACTAACATCTCGATGTCAAAGAAAAAATACATGCGATCTCTCAGCCCCTCGCAGTTGGCAAGTAATGCATATCCATCCCTTAAAATTCAGAAGGTAAAATTCTGCAAAATCAATTGTAGCAGTACCATGACATAGATGAATGCTTTGAGATAATTGTTCATGATTCTTCTTTTAAAATATTGCAAGTGAACGGATTGTTAACAAGTACTAAAATGAATTTTGAGTCCAAATATCGTTCCTATAGAGATTGTACTAGTTCAAATTCGAATTAACTTAGCCTTAACCGAAACAATTGAAATTTGTTATTTTTTCTTATAAATGAAATAATTTACTTATGAATGTAAGACCTAACTTAACTAAAATAAATGTAAGATTATAATTAAATGCACGTTTTACAAAAATATGATGATGAAAAGTGTACTATGATCCCGAATTCTCATGTAATAATTATTTTTAACCTTAGTTCTATACTTTGACAACATGATTGAATTTTGAAGAATCAATGCTCCTATTTTATTTAACAATCTCTATCGAGTAATGTTAAACACATTCTCATACATGACCAGACTATATTTTTATGACGTATGAGAACATACAATAGTGTAAAAATTTTTATGAATACTTAATATTTCACATAGAGCATAAGAGTAGTTCTATCTCCTATCGGATCCTATGATACACTATGTCGAATCTATTTTATTTCTTTTGAATGCATATAATAAGCCACCAAATTCATACAACTACCATGCACAATAATTATAAAGAAACAATAATCATATAAATCATTCAAAATCAAAAACATGTTTTCAATATCAAATCTGTAAAACTAAAGATTAAAAATTCATATTACAAGTTTCATCGTTCTCCTAGCTGAAAGAAAAATCTAGCCTAACATATTGTGAATAAGAAAACAAAAGATATAAAAGTTGTTCATTCCCTGAAAATTCTTGAATTCAATCTTGAAGTTCTTGGATTTGATTTTGATGCGTTCTTTGCCTCCTTTTGCAATTCAATTCTCCACACCCTAATTATGTTTGAGAGTTGGTATTTATAATCCTCCAAAGAGTCCCAAAAGGTCTCTAAAAATCTTGCATATCATGGTCCAAAAGGAAGTTTTCTTTTTGAAAATGAATTCTTAAGAAAACAAAAATTTCTAGCCGAATTGGCCTAGGGGCGCCCAATAGAAAATGGAGCGACTATCCATAAGCTCAGACATGTAAGATGATAAATAAAATGTGATACATAAACAAAATCAGTTATAAACCAACAAATAGGAGATTGCCACCTATTGCATATTTAAAATGAGCTAATTATTCCCAAAGCCTCGAGGAAAATGTATAAATACTCTCACCTAATAGAAGAAGACCATGCAAAGTCAAATATTTTCCTCTATAATAGTCATTTTTCCCTTGTTCTAATTATCAGTGAGTTTAAGAGATGAAAACCTTGGGTATGTGAGAAGAATTTATTGATTGAATCTCTATCATCAACAGAGTTCGCTGTAAATTAATTATCAGAATTAAGGTGTTGCCAGAATTTTATTTGAAAGACTACTTGAGAATTCTATTTGAAGTCCAGTTGAGAATTCTAATTGAAATCTATTTGGGAATTTAAGATGGAATTCAATTTAGGTGTTCATAGTAGATTTGAAGAGGTCTTGAAGGAATCCAAGTTGCAATTAGTTTCTATTTGCATTTTCGCAGTTTTTACGTGTTCATCCCAAATATTTTATTATTATTTTTACCCATTGTATCGAGACTTCACCTTATATTAAATTCTTCATTGTATTACATTTGTCTAGTGTGTTAGGAATTCTTAGTATTATATATGTGGTGTACAACACATATTTTGATTATCCAACTATATATTAGTTTAGTTGAGATCAGACATATTATAAACATTATTTTTGATATAGTAAATTTTTCGTCTCTGCCCGTAGTTTTTTCCATCTTAGATTTTCACGTAAAATCTTTGTATTATTGTGATTATTAATTTTTCATATTGCCATATTATTTCTCGTCTTTAATTCCAACAAGTGATATCGGAGCGATACATAATTCTTAACATTTGGCTTTTCTTAAAAAATTGGTAATAGAGCCAAGGTTTGGCAGTTTCTGAGCCATTTGGCTTCATATTAGAGCAAGGTTTGACCAACTCAGATCGAGGTTTGATTTTCGACTTGGCAAGTATAAAGTTTGATATTTCACTTTTGGATCGCAACAAGATTTTCGTTATGGTAGATTTTTTATTTGGACGTTGGAGGAGAAGTAATGTACCGATCGAAAGGGACATGGAAGGTCCCAATTATATGTCTTGCGTGGTTTTACAGAATCTTTTGAGATCAATCAATAAAAAATAGAACTCTAGTGGATTTAGAGTTTGGTTCAGTACTTTCGAAGTATAGGTTGGGGTCTCATTCAAGAATATGTTTTAAGTCAAATTCAGAAGTTATGAATACTTCCACTTTGCCACTATTACTAGCGGTGTCATTGTATTCAATTTCTGAGACAAACCCATTTGTGAAATTAGGCTTCCACACAGGTATAAGGATGCTGATTTAGTTATTTATGCTTTGAATGTGGTTGAAAGTGTTGATTCTAGAGGGCTTGTTTTTACCCTATTTGGTGATTATTAAATTATTTGTGAGTTTCATTGCTTGTGATCCGAGTAAATTTGGTACACAATATAGTCCTATAGATGAGTAGTGTTTGCATTCTTACTCAAATAAAGTTCATTGTAAACTTAATGATTTTATTATTCATGGTGATTCAAGCAAGTTTGGTGTCTAAGATAATTCTGCTGGTAAGCAGTACTTGAATTTAGTTCACATTTGTTGAGTTTGCCCTTAAGAGTTTTGTGGAATAGATAGAGTAATTTGTGTGGAGAATTTTTGGTTGAAGATTTAAGTTTTATTACTTATAGTAGAATTTGTCTCCAAGTATAGAAATTTTTGAAATTTTATTCATTGCTGTGGAATTCGTATCAATTTAGAGTTTGTTAGTATTAGGGTATGACCTGAATTATATTTGGGAGACTACTTGAGCATTATAGTTGAATTCTATTGGGGAATTTAAGTTGATATTCAATTTGGGAGTTGGTAGTATACTTGAAGAGGTCTTGAAGAAGTGCAGATTACAATTAGTCTCTGTTCGCGTTTTGACAATTTTTTACTTCTATTTTATTCCAAATATTTCATTATTAGTTTTACACATTGTATTGAGACTTTACCTTATATTAAACTCTTAATTATATTATATTCTCCTAGTGTACTTGGGATTCTTACTATTATGGGTCTGTTTGGACCGGATTAAAATCTGATTTTAATTTAAGTCAAAGTCAAACATTCAATATTAACCATGTCTTTCATGGGTACCACATCTTTTAATAGACAATTTCCATGCAAAATAAAGCCAGGTGGGAAAAAAATTTTCAGGTTTTTTTTATTTGCAATTGGAAAAAATTGTAGACGCAATGGTAGAAAAATTTATCACTTTTATTGAATTTTCATGCAAAACAAAGTCAAACGAATGGTATTCGGTATGTTAATTTTTTTTGCAATTGGAACAAATTCTAAACCAAATGGTAGAAAAAATTATCATTTTCATGGACAATTTTCATAAAAAATAAAGTCAAACGAACACCAAATTTTCAACATTTTACAGGTGGAAAATTATACTAATAAAACACAATTAACTACAATTCTCAGTAAAATAATTTTTAAGCAATTCAATTCCATGGAATTCATTTTATTTTCACCCATTTTCATCTTTCAATCAAACGGACCCTTAGAGTTCTTTCCTCGTAACTTAATTTTTGTGCTCCAAATTTGCAATTTAAACACTGGGACATAGTTCCGACACGGTCTAAAGAATTTTTAAGATGAGAAATCAATTTTCTTGTTGAGAAAGAAAACTAGCTGAAATTGCCAAGGAATAATTGAGAAGTCCTCACGTCGCATCACTCCATAAATTATGTTTGTTTGACACAATTTATAAAACAATTATTTTTTCTTAAATTTATTTTAAATCAAATATTCGCTTAATAAAATTACTTTTTACCTGCATCTATGTTTTTTTCCTTATTTTTAACAATAAAAAAAAAAACGCATTTTCACTTCAAATTAATTTCTCCCAAATAGGGATGACAAAAAAACTCGTCGGCTTGGGCGATTCGGGCTCGGTTCGGAAAAAGCCCGAGCAGGGGCTGGCTCGAGCTCGTCACCTCGAGCCGTCCCGGCTTGATCTCGGGCTCGTCACCAGCCCATGATTAAATAATATATAAAAAAATAATAATTTTTTAAGTTTAAATGTATTTTTTATATATTAATATTTAATTATTATTTATAACACATATAAATTGCATAAATTTTAAATATATTATAAAAAATTATAGATTTGTAACGAATTAAAAAAAAAAATACGAACCAACTCTACTCGGGCCCGCTAAGACTCGGGCCCTGTTTTACTCGAGCCGAGCTTAAACTTTGAGTTTCGGCTCGTGGCTCAACTCGACTCGTTGACATGGCTATTCCCAAACAAACACTTAACATCCCAGTTAGGTCATACATTAAGGTTCTCGTTTGGGCCTCTCTCTCGCATGACATACGTTCATTCATATTTTTCAGTATCACAATATCTTGTTTGTCAAGCCATTTGACTCTTAATGTTGATATTGCTTAAGTTTATATTAAGCAAATGATTTAATTTATAAATAAATAAAAATGAGTAATGAATTCATTTTAATGCAAATTATGGTTAAAATGAAATTTGAGCATTTTATAAATTATTCATACATTTTGCTAAATAGAGACTAAAAATGTCAAAGTTGTTAAGATGATTAGTTCAAATTCTCTCTCACACACACACACACACATGTGCGCTATTTATTTTATGATTATTCAATGTCGAATTTACCTCTTAACATATGTGACCCGTTTGACCATATTAATCATGAAATTCATATGATCGTTGAATCTTTAGTCGGATAAAATTGCTTATTTGAGTTTAATATGTCATAATATCATATTAAGATTTGAGTTTCATTTCAAAATGTCAATTTTGTTAAGATAAATAGTCCAAAATCTTATATATTGATTATTTCTTTTAGGTTTCATACTGAATTTTATCTCTTAAAATTTTATTTGACAAGAAAACTCCCAAGTGGAAAATGAAGGGATAGGTGAAAACACGGCATGTCAAGAAAAAGCAGATTTCGTTAAAAGGAAAAAAAGTGATTATTCTACTATATAGTAAAATGAGTAAAATGCATGTTTGAAATTAAGCCACGTTTGGTAGTAATTAATTTTAATGACATATATAATGAGATTTCAAGCACACATTTTCATCATATTTTATCGAAGTCTACTAAAAATTTAATTTTAACTCCCACCAAATAAGGGTTAAAGAAAATACCATACACACTAATATTTTCTTAGAATTATACGTTTTAATTTATCGATCAATTGATATCTCACTTACAATTTTAAATTTAAGAGCTTATTTCTTTTCGGATTGACCGTCTTAAACATTTTAAAATTTTAATTTTGCTAATTATTGAGGAAAGAAGTAAAGTTGTGGAAAAATATTTATCAAATACAGATATGTAATCTTAAAGAAATAATAAAATATAATTAAGGAAATGCATGTTTACTGTGATGTACTCAAAATTAGAGTAAACACAATTTTAAACACTTATTTTTCTTTGAGTGTTGTAGTGTTCAATTTCTATCTATCCACCTCACGTCAGAGAATGGAAATCAATGTATAGATTTTTAGTCCATTAATTTGACTCTTTACATCTCTTATGTTGTGAATAAGACGAGACAAAACTTTAGATGTCCACTTCATTTTGACGTACCCAGTGATATCACAAGTTCATCCAATGACGATACGTCAATTTCCTTGGTGGGAATGAATGGAAAACAAATTTAATTGCTGCTGCTTTACAAATTCATCCTGACGATACGTAAATTTCCTTGGTGGGAATGAATGGAAAACAAATTTAACTGCTCTATTTTATTTTATTTTATTTTTCCGCAAATGTACAATATCATAACAGATAAAATAATGTACATTTGAATCTAGATTATAGTTCCCAAGAGAATTATAGTTTATTTTTAGTCTAATGTTTTAACTTCTATTTGATGAATGGAAATGAATATAATTGTTGTGATTATTTTTCTAACTATATCTAACTAATTGCAAATAGTAATATGCACACAGAAACCGATTTAGGATTCAAATATGGAATGGGATATTAGGGCATATCAATTTCATCTAGTAATTACCTTTAAGTCTTAATTCAAGAATCACAAATCTAATGTAGAATTCGAACGTATTCTTCTACCGTATTCAATTTACCCCCCTCAAGTTCTCATTGAGCATATTTAATTAATTCCATCACATATCTCTATGTGAATCAATCTTAGCTAAACGCAATATCTGTTCTAAGAATTCATATAACAATCAGAATAATTAACATAAGTATCTCTACATTTTATACTAAATTACCGAATTTTACTATGTGACCTAAATCTAAAACTCACTTCTCGATTCGTAAAAATTAACGAATTCATCGAATTGTTGATCAAGTAATTCAAAATATTATATTTATGAATAAAATCAACACATAAATGATGACAGAACTAGAACTTTGAATAAAAGATATAAATGATTTCGACTAGATTACATTGTTCATCTTGATATATGATTTGGCTACTCATAATATGAGAAGAAAAACAAGGTATTTTTATTGAAAACATCACTGGATTAATTAAAAATATAGAAAAAAGGATGACTTTGCACCAAGATCTTCTTCTTGTTCCAATTAATGCTTTAAACCTTTGTTTTCTTGATGTTTTTCTCATTTGATTTGCCCTCCTAGATCTCAAGTTGTGTTCTTTGATTGTCAATGTGTGGAACCCTTCTCAAGTGCCTCTTTTCTTGTATTTATACTTTCCTCAATATATTTTCCGAATTTGGAGTTTTCTTAGGTTTTTAAAGGGCCAAAATTACACACCCTAATTAGCATTAGGCTATGCCTCGACGCCATGTAAATGGTACCACAGCGCCGTGAAGGCATCATGGGTGGCTCCGCACCATCTTCCGGTAAAATTTTGGGATTTGTGGTGCCTACGCGCCATGATGGTGGCTTTGTGGCGCATCTTCTCTGGAAAGATTCAACATTGCATATCTTTTAGTATTTTTATCATAACTATTGCTTCCGATATCCGATTGAGACGATTCAAATTAGATTCTAAAGATAACTCAAAGTGCTACAACTTTACTTGAAAAAAACTTTTTTCCAAAGTAGGTTTCAATTTTGGGCTAAAAATTTGAAACATACTTGTACGGTTAAAAACTGATTTGTGAATATATTTTGATCATATTTCACACTTTCTTGACTTCTAATTGCATCCAACTGACCCCTAATATTCACAAACTTCATTGTGAGGTTCATCACAACTTTTGAATATTTACACTTTAGTCCCCAAACTTTGGATATTGCCATTTTTCATTATTTTTCACTTCTTTCTTTCAATTCCACTTCCATTTATCGAGTTTCACCTAATAACACATTATACAATATTTTAAGCTATAATTTCATTAAAAGAATTACGAAATGTCCATATTTTAAAGCCTGATAAGTGTATCAAACACTAGAAATTTAAATATTTATTTGCTCTCAAACAAAATTGCAACATAATAACATGCAAACAAATTTTTGGCTAAATACCTTGTCATTTTGTTCATGATTGAGAACACTATATCACGTTTATGAACAATATCAAAATCACAATGCAAGAGCTAAACCTCCACTTATTCAATACAAAACAGGTATGTGTGTGAAGAATCAAGTGTAACGTCGTGCATTCACAAATTGGTTTCATTTCCAATCCTAAATGGTCAATTGTCTATTTTTTTTTTTGCTCGTGAGACTTCTCCCAAATCATTAGAGTTCCAACAATCAAGTTTATACCAAGTGATACAAACTCACTAATTATTTAAACCCCCAACAATCAGCTCTTACTCCTTGTACTTGCATATATTTTTTACTATTAATATCACCATTTTTTCTTTTCTTGACCCTTGTAACGCGTTTATTAGTTGGGAACTCCTCAATTTTTGAATACCAAAGGGTATCAGGTTTCAAAATACCCCTACGGACTTACTAACTCAAGTAAAAAAGATTTCGGTGTGAGGCATATACTCAATAAATGCAATGCTTATCTTATATAAAAGAAAAACAAAATTTACAGGGGTTAGACCCCCAGTATTCGATCTTCAGCTAATTCATACTAGAAAGTTAAAAACACTATACGCTAATTTTTTTTTTTTAACATGCAAAGAATCATCACAAACCTAAATCATTTATTTTACTGGCTCAAATACTCCAAATCATAAAATATACGGTTAAAAGATGTTGTGAATCATAGGGTAAAGAATTAAATATCTAAGTCCTCTATTCAACCTATACATATGAATCTTCATGTTCCTGTACGACACTAAATTCAATTATCGTGCATAAATAATTCAGTTTTACATAGATAAGCAGAAAATTCAACTAAAGCACATAATTCATTCACAATCCATAAAGTAATGCATGCTCTCAAATATATTTATCATAACCGATAATGCTATTTGACTCACACAAGCATGCATATAAAGAATTTTTCTTTTTTTTTTTCACATAATTTACACGAAATAAATCAAATCACAGAAGCGTACAAATACAAAATACTAAACATATGAAAATAGCAATTAACAATTGATGATTCATCCCCCAAACTTAAAACATACATTGTCCCAATGAGAAAATAGATACAAATGAAGGTTAGGATTTTCCTAAATACATCAATTATTGTATCACCATCACCCTGATGAGGTAGATATGGGTTGACTTTCTAACCATGTTGTTACTCACAAACGCGAGAATCTTCTGATAAACAACAAAATGAGAATGTTACGACAATAAAATAAGCAATTCTAAAATTAAAAACTAAGTAATAAGAAAGGGATAGAGTTTGAGTTACCTTCTAAAAAGTGCTTCTTTAAAATTATTAGTTTGACTTTTTGCCATGATTGATTATGACGGCTCGAGCCAAGTTATTCAATTCTTGCATTTTGTGCAATTTTCACTAATGCACCATTTCTTTGCTCTCCAAATATTGAAATTTTCATTTTCATCTCTACCAAGAAGTCCACTGATTTTCTTTTCTGATAGCTTCATTGATCAAGTGGCCCTTCTTCATCAATTCTACAACAATCTTTGATGTATTGGGTATAAATATTGAATATTTCTTACTTGTCCTCCACCCTAAATATTATCTCACATTTCTCCATGTCAATTAAGTTTTGACTCATTTCTAAGAATGATCGATCCAATATAGTTGAGTATCTCGATCTTTGGCATCTCCAACATAATGAAATCCACTAGAAATATTTAATTCCCTGCTTTTATCAACACATTCTCAACTTTGCCACGTGGCCATAAAATTGTTCTATTAGCTAGTTGTAACTTTATTGATATTGATTTGACTTCACCCATCCAAATTTTTTGTAAACAGAATTTGCCATTAGATTTATACTAGCACCCGTGTCATACAATACATTAATAGAACAAGAATTTTCAATTGAAACAGGCAAAGTAAGCCTTCCTGGATCTTTGACTTGGAAGCAATTTGTTTTTTTACTCTCGCACTACTTTCTTCCGTTAATGCCACCGTTTCATACCGTGGAAGCTTTCTTTTCTGTGTCAACATCTCTTTCAAAATATTTGTATAGCTTGAAATTTGTAATATCAATCAGTGAATGGAATATTACTTTGCAGGTTCTTGAGAATATTAAGAAAATTTTCAAATTTTGTGTCTTTTTTGTTCTTCTTATGCCTTGAGGAAAATGAATGGGAGGCACGTGAGCTTTGACTAGACTTGGTGCCTTGGTAGTGGATATTTTCGTTCTTTCTTGATTCTCAATTAAGGTTGGTACATTTTTTTTTTTACTATTGTAGCTTCATCAACCTCTTCTTGATCACGTTTTCTTTCTGGTCTTTTCGCAATAATATTTGGTAATGATACCCCACTCTTTGTAGTTATAGCATGAATATTTTCTACCATTAACTTCTTTCGAAGTCTTTAGGGAAATGAAAGTGGAGGTACATATGCTTTAACTTTTGCAAGAGCTCTCGATAGATCGTTTTCCACTACTCTTATTGCCATTACTTGGTCCTTAGGATTTTAATTGTATTACTTGAAAATGATCATTGCGGACGTTCTGCAAGTTGTTAAGCTATTTGACCAATCTCTGTTTTCAACTTCTTGATAGATGCTTGCTGATTTTAAATATTAGTATTAATCCCTTGGAACTTTGTCTATTTTTTGCACATATTGATGAAACATTTTCCTCAAACTTGGTTTTCTCTCTTGTTGGAATATTTCCATGTTTTTTTAAATTGTGAGAACCTTTCAAATAAAGTTTACTTGTTTCTCTGAAGAAGCAAGCATCAAGAAGTTTTCTGTAGTGTGATTCTTTCACACTTCTCACATGTTGAATTGACCATCACTACATTTGCTTCATGTGTTTGCAATTTTACAACTAACTTCACCTGCTTTGTTAAAGCAGCAATATGTACATTGGTAGATGTTGTGTTAACTAGTTCATAAATTTCAATTATCTTATGTGGTGCCACTCTTTTTTATGAGAACATTGAATGTATAGTGATAGTTAACTCTAATAAGTATAGGCATTGTTGAACTGATTTACCAAGGATCAATCCACCAACAGGGGAATCCACATGAGATTTTAACAGTGGTGAAAGTCTGTTATAGAAATATTGTACTTGATTTTCTTTGCTTATTTCATGGTTTGGGCACTTCTTCATCATCTCTTTATGTCTGTTCCATGCCTCATGAAAACTCTCCTTATCTCTTTACTGGAATGTTTGAATTTTCAGTCAGATTTTTGTTACTTTTGTTGACGAGAAAAATTTCTTAAAGAATTTTCTAGTCAGTTCCTCCCATGTAGTAATACTTCCATAAGTTTAGCATCTAACTACTCCAAAGCTGCATCTCTTAATGTATAAGGAAATAATCGCACTTTGATGGCATCTTCATTAACGAGGGCACATTGAAATTCTGACAATTTCGGATAAATGTTGAGATCTATGTTCGAGTGGTCATAGGGAAATCTATAGAATTGGAGAGTGTTGCAAGTCAAATTGATCCTATCCATCCTTATCTGAAAGTTATTCACCCAAAAATCTGGATATATAGTACTGTAGTGCTCTGGCACTGCTATAGGTGTCAAGAACATTGAGACTAACAAGTCTCCTTTATCTATCTCCACTTGTTCATGCGGCTAATTTTGCATTGCTGCTTCCCTAGCGGCTCATTGTCCAATTAGCTATATAGAAATAGGAGTATTTTGATCGTCAATCATCTAATTTTTTTTTTTGTTTTTGTGTCTTCTTTGTTTCTTCATTTGTGGGTACGTTCTATCTCATAATCAAACGATTCAAAATCGTCACCTTGTGAGTGGAGCATACAACGAACACATTTTTACCTGTAAATAATAAAAAGTAAACTAATCAAATAACCGTAAAAAAATAAAGTAAACTAAGATTAAATGTAAATAGTCCTCGACAATGGTGCCAAAATATTTGTTGCGTTTTTTTATCCTAAGTGAACGATATCATAATAAATAATATAATGGACCTTTGAATTTCGATTATCATTCCTACGAGAACTATACTTTATTCCTAGTATATTGTTTTAACTCCTATTTGATGAATGAAAACGAATATGATTACTGTGATTGTTTTTCTACTTATATCTAATTAATTGAAACAGTAATATGCACACAAAAATTGATATTGGATTCAAATATAGAATACGATATTATGGTATATCAATTTCGTCTATTGATTATCTTTAATTCGTAATTCAAGATTTACAAATCTAATGTAGTATTCGATCTAATTCTTCTACTGTATTCAATTACCCCTCTCAACTTCTCATCGAGCCTATTTTCAATCTCATATCTCTATGTGAACCAATCTTAGTTAAATGCAATATTTGTTCAAAGAATTCATATAACGACTGCAATAATTAGCATAAGTATCTTTACGTTTATGTTATATACTTAATTATCAAATTTTACTATGTAGTCTAAATCTAAAACTCATATTTCGATTCATAAAAAGATTCACACAATCATTGGATTGTTGGTCAAATAATTCAAAGTATTAAATTCATGAATAAGATGAACATATAAATGATGAAAGAATTAGAATTTTAAATAAAAGAAATAAGTTTCAATTAGATTACACTATTCGCCCTAATATATGATTTAGCTGCTCATAATATAAGATGAAAAATAAGAGATTTTTATTGAGTACATTACTAGATTTAAATTAAAGATGTAGAAAAAGGACGAGTCTTGCACCAAGATCTTTTTATTCTTCTAATCAATGCGTTAAATCCTTTATTTCTTGATGTTTTTCTCCTTTGATTTGCTTTCCTAGATCTCAAGTTGTGTTCTTTGATTCTTAATGTGTGAAACCATTCTCAAGTGTCTCTTTTCTTGTATTTATACTTCCCTCAACGTTTTTCCCGAATCTAAAGTTTTCATGGGCTTTAAAAGGGCCAAAATTTAGAGCCGTAATTAGTATGAGGTCGTGCCTCGACACCATGTAAGTGGTGTTTCGAAGGCATCATAGGTGGTACCTCAGCGCCACCTTACGGTAAAATTTTGGGATTTGAGGCGCCTAGGTGCTATGATGGTGGGTCATAGCGTCGCCCGCGGGAAAATTTAGTACTGCACATCATTTAATATTTTTATCATAACCTTCTCTTCTAATATTTGATTGAGGTGATTCAAATTGAGCTGTAAAGATAACTCAAAGAGCTACAACTTTAATAGAAATAATGTTTTTTCAATTCGAACGTTTATTAGACGAAAGTGGGCTTCAATCTCAGGCTAAAAATCCGGAACAGATGAAATTGATTTGTGAAAATATTTTGATCATATTTCACTTTTTTTTGAATACTTACAATTTAGTCCTCTAACTCTAGATCTTGCCCTTTCTTGCCATTTTTCGTTCAATTCCACTTACATTAATCAAGTTTCATCTAATAATATATTATATTATAATTAAGGTTATAATTTCATTAAAAGAACTGAAAAATATTCATATTTTAAAACCCGAATAAGTTTAGAAAATACACTTTTCAATTGCAAGAAAAATATATGGTCCTAAACTTTCAATACATGATAGATTTCACATGTGGTCCATACATCAGCTCGTGGGCGTTCGGCTCATTTTTTTTAACACTA
>CAIGRP010014746.1:0-14207 GCA_903798385.1 Fraxinus cuspidata
TGCAACGCACGTGTTTACTACTAGTCCATTTAAACGGCCCTAAGTATAATTACTTAAATAACCATACTTTTAATTTATTTTTGAATTAAAATGATTTTATACTTTCACCACACCCCTTTTTTTCTCGCTATGATTGATGGTGCAACTTTTCTTTGCTCTCAACAGCTCCCTTTTCTTTAATTCAATTAAAAATCACACGCAAATTGAATGCTCAAGTTGAAGATTTTCGTTATGAAGAAATCCAAAACCATACTTTTTAAGATTGAGAATTCATCATCACAGAACTTAAAAGGTCGATGAGTCCAACCCTAATTTACCCCGAAAAGCTATGGTTGTTAGTTTCAAAATTTTAAAAATTACGCTATAAAATGAAAGACTACAAAAGAGTGCTACAGAGTACATCCAGAATTTAGTGCTATTTGTGTCTATTTCCTTTTAGGCACAAATAGGAAACTTCAGATCACCGACACTTTATTCATTTAATTACCAAATTGCTAAAATAATAATGCCAGCTCAATTATTATTGGTTGAAATTTTTCTAGTTCTTGTCCCCCAATTTTTTTGACACATGATGATCATCACCTTTTAATTCGATATGGATGCGTGATAGCACGCAGCAACGTGTATATGTTGATAACTATTCACGAGTTGTCATGGTCAGTCCAATTAATGTGAAATTGTTCCATTAGCTCGATTTCATAAAGTTTTCGATTAATTGTCTACAAACTCTAAGCTCGACCCTCTTAGTAATACCATCAATAGTACGGAACATATTTCTTCTCTAATTTGTTTAGGAAAAAAAGTAAAAGAATAATGTTATTTATCAACGTTTGCGCCATATTATTGACAACTAACATTACTCAAAGTAAAATGACAAACAATCTGACAAACAGTCACCGATTGGGATTAACAATCTTTCTTTCTAAGAAATACTTAGCGTCGGTTTGCATATCTATTTTTTGTAAAAGAGTTTTATAAAGAAGTTACCTTAATTAGTATTTTGAAACTAATTTATTTTAAAAAAGTTCTCTTTAAAGAGATCTTTTAGTAAAAGTTACATGGATTAGTTTCTTTTAAAATCTCTTATAATTAGAAAAAAAATATTTATATTTATAAAATTATCAGATGAGTCTAAAAACAATTTTTTGATCTTAAAAGTTCCATTTGATTTAATCAAAGTCATATCAAACGGGTTCTTAGTAAGAAATGAAATGAGTAATAAAATCTTATCTTGTCCTTATTTATCTTTTATTATTTCAAAACTCTTTTTTAATACTCATTTTTAGAAATACATTCACACAATAAAATATTTTACACATTAATTTAAAATATTTGCATACTTTTTAACCATACGTTCTCAAAAAAATTACTATTCAAAACGTTTCTTCAAAAAATGAAAAATAGACACCAAACAGGGCCTAATGTCTTCTCCTATATTAAATATATCCAGTTTGTAACTCATAAGAAATAAAATCAAAAGCTTTGTGTCTCCATATGTCCTTATGTACGAGTTTCAATATTAATAGAAGACTTCACATTCTAAGGCTACTTAATTACTTAAGTGTTTCTCCACAACAATAACTCGACTAATGTATCAATTATCTTTTATGATTTTCGATTACAAATGTATTTTTAATTAAAAACAAATTTTTGAAACGTCCGCTAAGTAAGGTAACAAGCTGGAATTCTGATGATATACAAAAAAATACACCCAATTTGTAAAAATCTGAACTGAGATCTAACCCAATTTATTCCACTGTGTGTGTTGTATATAAATCATACAAATCTTGGGCCTTATTAGATTCGTTTTCGTATCACATTTCCAATTTGTTTGAGTAATTATTTCCGATAATCCATTTTCTGATCTGCCCAGATCGCTATTTCATTCCTGTAAGCGAATACTCCAATCTAGTTGCATATTTTGTCAGGAACTGAATGCAAGTATGTGTTTTTTCTTGCAATGTTAATATTTTTATGCTCTCAATTGTGGTTATTATTAAAAGTTACTGCATTGGCATTGCTTAATTATTAAGTAAGTGTAACAGAATTTGGAGTTTGTAGATCTGCATTTTTTCCTAAAAAGATTGCGTTTTAATGCTATTCGGAATTCGGGTTTTCAGTATTGTTGCAATCGTTGAGGGGTTCATGTTATGTAAAGAAAAAAGGGAGATGAATGGTATCATGTTTTGATAATTCGAAGTTAAGTGAATGATGTAAGTCAATGGGCTTCATGGTTGCTCTTATGGTTAAATTTTTATGCTTGACTTAAATCATGCAGGGTTGCACTTAGGTAGGTTGTAATTTTTGGAATCCACTGAATTTTCACATAACTGTTTTCCAATTGCACCTCAAAATCTACTACAGGCATTCATATTCTGTTTTGGATTATGTATAATAGCTAATTGAAAATCAAGTTACAGAAGAATCGTGTATACTGATAAAAAGTTGTTAATAATGTTGTCCATGTTTTATATGGCATCTTTCTACGAACATGGATCTGACTGTTTAATGCTAACATTACTCATGTGAAGTGTCACCGTGAAATTATTTATGTAAGTTTCTTGACCACATAATGATGATTATATGTGATTTACTTGAAGGTGTTCTGAGGGATATTAAATCTGAATAAATGACAAGGGGGAGGTCAGATGGAGACCAGAACAAGCGCTTGTTGACTTCTGTGTGTATTGTGGCATTGTTCATCGTTTTTCTGTATGTGTTTTGTGGCTCTAAGAATGGCGGTGAGTCTGCATTAGAGTATGGCAGCCGTTCTCTGAGAAAACTAGGGTCGTCATATTTGATCGGTGATGAAGATTCTGATATTGGTGGTAAGCAGGAAGAATCTTCTATGAAGCTCGGGCTGGATGACAGGGAGGATGGCATCTACCCGAAGAGCTTCCCGGTAAGACTTTCTACAATGAATCACATTCTACATAAATTACTTCCCCGTTCTGCCCCCATATACACGTACAAATGGGTGCTCAAGGAAGAAATGAAGGACCAATTCTTGCATTTTGTTATTGCTCTTGTTTAATTCGATTTAGTGACTGTTCTCTCATTGCATCTGATTAATTTGAAGGTCTGTGATGACCGGCATTCGGAGATAATTCCTTGTCTTGACAGGCATCTAATATATCAAATGAGATTGAAATTGGATCTAAATTTGATGGAGCACTATGAAAGACACTGCCCTTCACCTGAAAGGCGGTACAATTGCTTAATCCCTCCTCCTCCAGGATACAAGGTGAGGCCTTGCTGAGGTAGTAGGTAGAAGAAATGTGTTGAAGCATTTATCTTGTGGAATTAATGGAACCTGTCTGTTCCTCTTTTTCTTCTTATTCTTTTTCTGGGTTACAGGTTCCAATTAAGTGGCCAAAGAGTAGAGATGAAGTTTGGAAAGCAAACATACCTCATACTCACCTTGCACATGAGAAGTCGGATCAGAACTGGATGATTGTTAAAGGTGATAAGATTCAATTTCCTGGAGGAGGGACTCATTTTCATTATGGAGCGGATAAGTACATTGCTTCTATTGCTAATGTAAGCTTTCTGGCTCATAAAGTACTCTGCAATCGACTGAGGGGATATTGCCTTGATGAATAAAATTTTCTTCTTTGGTAGTCGTATTGGGGGTATTATTTGTTTGCCAGTTGTCATCCGTGTTTTTTTCTTTTGATTCTAATCATGCAGTGCATTCCACAGATGCTGAACTTTTCAAACAATAACCTGAACAATGAGGGGCAGTTACGGACAGTTTTTGATGTTGGTTGTGGTGTCGCAAGTTTTGGGGCTTACCTTCTTTCATCAGATATCATTACAATGTCATTAGCACCTAATGATGTGCACCAAAATCAGATTCAATTTGCTCTGGAAAGAGGAATTCCTGCTTATCTTGGTGTTCTTGGGACAAAGAGGCTTCCTTACCCAAGCAGGTCTTTTGAACTTGCCCACTGTTCTCGTTGTAGAATTGATTGGCTCCAAAGGGACGGGCTTCTTCTTCTTGAGTTGGATAGGTTGCTTAGACCTGGAGGTTATTTTGCCTACTCGTCCCCTGAAGCATATGCACAGGATGAGGAGGATCTAAGAATATGGAGAGAGATGAGCGCACTTGTGGAACGCATGTGTTGGAGAATTGCTGCAAAAAGGGACCAAACTGTCATTTGGCAGAAGCCTTTGACAAATGACTGTTATTTGGAAAGAGAACCAGGCACTCGCCCGCCTCTCTGTCGATCTGATGATGATCCGGATGCAACCTGGGGTGCGCCAATGGAGCCATGCATTACACCTTATTCTGACCGTGAGTATCTTATATGATTTATTATTCATTGGCAATTATATTCCAATGGAGGAAAATTATATGGAAATAAACGGATTGGGGTGTTCTCTTAGTGACTTTCTAAAGGGAACTTGCAAGATATGGCTAATGACTGGAATGTAGGTTATTTTATATGACAAAATATCAAAGAGGTTGAAAATTGGGAATAATGCTCCCTTTGGCGTCCAGTTTAATTGGATGTCCAAATTAAACATGGAACGAGCTTTTAGAAGACAGTTGAGATGTTTTTTTTTAATCTTATCCCACTTTTACCCCTTGATAGTGATATCAATTGAAATGTGGTGTGGCCATATATTTGAATTTTGCATTGATAATATTGTTTTGATGCTGAAATTTTGGGAAACACTTTTGAGGATGAATTCGTTTAAGAAAAGTGGACATTATTTTGAGAAATCTCAAAAGGAAAGAGGATACAATTTGAGAGGAGTGGAGTGAACTATAGTTCTGTAATCTTGAGGACCTTGAGGTTAACTGCTAATTTGCTTTTCTACTTGGGGTATAGTCTGCACTTGGCCTTCGAAGCGATTGGGTTTCACTTTTCGCTCTTGCTTGATGCAAAACTCATATTTAAAGAAAACTACAAACAAAAGAGTAATGTTATGTATCACAACTGGCGTCAATACTAGTTGAAGTGGCAATTAAGTGCCATCAATTGATAGGACAATTCAAATGGTGCCCATATTTCTACATTTAAAGTGTCCCGTCAATTAATGACACTTGCGTTGTGCTACATAGCATTTTATGAAACAAAATTGGCAACTCTTTATTCTTTTTTTAAAGATGTTCCCTGTGTCCATCAGGATGGTATAAATCATTGGAAACTCGTGGTTTCTTGTTAATTGATAGATGACTGATGGTATAATGTCTACAAGACTTATTTTTCTATGCTTCTTTCATGTTTTTTCTCAAGTTCCTGGGATCAGTGTCAGCTTAGGCTTACATAGAAGCGGGTAATGGTAAAATACATTTGCTGCTCTCGATTGTTATTGCTTATCATGAAGCTGGCAGTTATGCTCTGTATTATTATTTCTGTTATCTGAAATTAAATTTAGATTCTGAATCTGACATCTCTATTTTCTTCTATCTTGAAGCTTAAAATACTTTGAACTGTGCAGCATGCATTAGTTTTCACCTTATATTAATTTAAAAAAAGTTTATTATAGTTTGTTACTTTTTAAACGGTTGATAATGGATTTCTTTGGACTGATATTTTAGAAAAGAAATCATGTAATAACAACTGATGCGAACTTCCCAAGTTCATTCTCTGCAATGAAATTTGATATGGTACTGTAACAAAAGAAATCTTCATTTAGGTTTTTAAGTTCGCTTTCTAATGTTTTATTCTTCAACAGACGATCATCAAAGTAGTGGTAGTGGACTGGCACCATGGCCTGCCCGACTAACTTCTCCTCCTCCCCGTCTTGCTGATTTTGGCTATTCAAGTGAAATGTTTGAGAAGGATACGGTAATTGGAAGCATTTTCTTGTATCTGTAATCTGTTTGTTCTGTTCCGGTGCTATTTTCTTATGTACAGTCATGATAGACCAAAAACTGTACCAACTAGGTATTATTTTTGCATGTAGGAACTTTGGGGGCGAAGGGTCGAGAATTATTGGAATCTCTTGAGTCCAAAGATCTCTTCGGACTCTCCGAGGAACGTGATGGACATGAAGGCGAATTTGGGGTCATTTGCTGCTGCATTGAAGGACAAGGATGTGTGGGTTATGAATGTTGTCCCTGAAGATGGACCAAAGACACTTACGATCGTGTACGACAGAGGGTTAATAGGCACAGTTCATAACTGGTATGTGATTTTTTATTGTTATACACCGCCTTTATGTGGATGTTATCAGTTTATGATTTGTCGTCCCTTATCATTTGGTATACTAGAAATCTTCGTTTAGATCGGATAAAAGCGAGATTTAATATTCAAATACAAATTGCTGCTAGTTCTAGGTCTCAACAACATTATTCTCTTTATATATCAAATAGTTAATGATAAAATAATCAATTTGGTAATCGATCAATTTTCAGTTATTTGTGTAGTGTCCATATTATTCTAAAATTGGCTCCACGTATAGTTATGCAGTGAATTTCAACTTTCCTTCAAGAAAAAAGAAGCTAAATTCTCTTTCATTTTACTACTCTTATTTAATATTACATACCAAACATGCACTTCGAGTCTTCATCATGAACAAAGACCTAATTTTGGATGTCGGATTGTCTGAATCTCATTTTTTACAGGTGCGAAGCCTTCTCAACATACCCTAGGACTTATGATTTGCTCCACGCGTGGACTGTGTTTTCAGACATTGAGAAAAAAGGTTGTAGTGGTGAGGATCTTCTACTTGAGATGGATCGTATCCTCAGGCCAACTGGATTCATTATTATCCGGGACAAACAACCAGTTATCGAGTTTGTAAAGAAGTATTTGACTGCATTGCACTGGGAAGCAGTTGTAACAGGTGATTCCACTTCAGATCCCGGGCAAGATGGAGATGAGGTGGTGTTTGTCATCCAGAAGAAACCGTGGTTGACGAGCGAAAGCTACAGAGATACAGAGTAGAAGTAATCGACTAGTTATTCCACGTGCCATATTCTTGGGATTTAAGAAGCATAGAATTGAAGGGAAAATTGATTTTTTTTTTTCCAATTTGTAACAAGAAAGTGACATTCATCTTTCTTTTTTCAATTCTATTCTTTTCTGATTTAGTTAAGCCACAGATCACTTTTCTTTATAGGCTATTCTTAATTGTTTGATATTATAAAATTTACTGTTGGGAGTTATTTCGGGCACTGCAATATTATTAATAATTTTATACAAAATTTGCACCATATTATTTTCAGTTTGTGAATCTACTGCTTTTGACTGTTGGGCTGCATTTCTTTTCATTTTTAGTTCCTTGCACAGATTTAGCCCTGTTTGGGTTCCATTTTTTCAAATTATAAAATGGGGAATAGTAATTTTTTGGAGAATGTGTGGTTTAAAAGAAGGAAATGTTTTAGATTTACGTGTAATATTATTTTATTGAAGAATAAATGATTGATAAGAATATATATAAAAATGAATTTTAATTTAACGGGGCTAAACTGGAGCTTAATAGTTTCTTTTTTATCGAGAGAGAGACCTCCAGAATTGGCAAAATCAACAATTCAACAACTTCAAGGCAATGCCCATTGCCCTTGAAAGCCTTCCCTTTGTATGTTTACAAGTATTAAAAATTGGATTTATGGATAAATTTTATTCGAAGTAATTGAGTAAGCAACTCGTCTTGGGGACTCTCATTGAGGATGGGCCAAACTTTTAGCAGAAGATTGGTTCCATGGAGTCATCCAACTAGAAAATAGGGTCATGAATGTTGATTTTGAAGAGTCGTGAAATGTAAAGATCTAATTATACATGACATAACTCGTGAAAGACTTGCATTGTGAATTTATAAATACTTTAGATATAATCTCTTCTCAAGTCAATGTTAAAAGTAATTGATTGTTACATATTAAAACATAAAATGGTAAAATAGAATCTCGGAGCATGTTTATGAAGTGTTTATAAGTAGTGAATAAGTGAGTAATAACTTAAGTGTTTATTGACATGAGCCAAACATATGTTTAATATGTAACTTTTAATCCTGCTACAAGAATAGATTCAATGACAAATTTTTAAACAGACAAACACTCGAAGAATTCTCATTAGAAATTTAAAAAAATAAAATAATAAAACAAAGCATTTCCAATCAGGGGCTGACATTTTAGCCCCTAGTACAGGCTCTTGTTATTGAGCTTGTTCAAGACCTCCTGCTTACCAAACGGGTGCTCTAACCATAACATTATTGTTTGAAAAAAAAATCTCTCCCTTTAACGTAGAAAACTAAGAATGTTTTAACTGATATATTTTTCCAGCTCACAAGAATGGGGATGCATGTAGTTCATTGTCATTGATCTTTAATGTGGTACAATTTGTTTAAAATAACAATTCTAGTGATGATTTGATGCTCGGTAGAATAAAATCAGCGTATTGAGTGGTACGAAATTTCAACTTGTTATTCGAGTTTGCTATGTTAGTTTGTATTCAACCTTAGATTTGGAAGAGAATGGTACTTATACTTACATGCACATGGTTCTATGTCATTCAAGTATTTGCATTCATATGTTAATGTACCCTAAATTCTCAACAATAACGTGATGATGATTTGGTCACCCTAGAATTTGGCCACAATACAACTGGCTCAAGGTTTTTGCTTCTGAGTTTTGCCCGTTTAAAGTCGTAGAAATAGTATTATTTTCTTAATTAATCAAATATGTGAAAATGTTGCATTGTACGTTATAAAGTTTACTTACACAATACTCGATAGGATTGACAAGTACCGTTTCTTCTTTAATGTTGTTCAAACAAGGTCCGCCTACCAATCGAAAGGTTAAGTCATTTGGTCAACAATATTCATGCTACTTTGGCATGTACAAAAGAAAAAAGGTAGTCATGAACATGAAAATCTTGGTAAATCAATATTCTTTGTTAGTTAGAAACATATAGCGATTTACCTAATATTCAAATCCGTACGAGTAGACCATTTCGAAAAAATCAGCAAGCACAAGTCAATTTGTGAAACCATAAAGTTTCCCATAAAGAAATCATCAGAATGATAGGTAGAATGGACAAAAAATTTGGTGGTCACACCATCTTCTCTTACCTTTCTGTCTGCATTGAAGAAACCAAATGGCTTCTGCCTTATAGAAGTTCATTGTATTTGAGGTGAAAATATACTTGTGGGTTCATATGGTGTAGAACGATGTGATTCTAATGAGGAGCTCTTGTGTAAATCTAATGAGGGAATTGTAATGTATTCTGAATTTTTTTTTATCGTGTCTTAAACTTTTTAAAAAAGATTGAATTCTGATTCGTGTTGAACTTAATGCTCTTTTGATATAATGCTATACTAACAAGCTTCTTGACATCACTAAGTTGAGTTTTGCCTTTTCTATAGTCGGATTTCTATTTGTTTTTATTTGGAATTGTAATGTATCCTGAATTTTTTTATCGTGTCTTCAATTTTTTTGAAAATATGTGTTCTTATTTGGGTTGAACTTGACGCTTTTTGGATATAATGCTATACCAACAAGCTTCTTGACATCACTAATGTTAACCTCCGTCAATTTAAGAGCTCATCAAAGTAATTGAGACCGGTTTAAGTTGAGTTTAAATTTTATGGTCATCATGTCAGGACAAAATTCCTATTTTAGTTTAGCTTAGCTTGATACAATTTCCAGCTCAACTCAACCTATATTCAGAAGGAAGAAACCGTTGTCATCATTTGGGAACATCAACATTACACTCTAATTTTCCTCATTCCAAGGCTGACATTACACCTTTATCTAACTAATCACCTCTAGACGTGTGTCAAACATCATGGGCACCCCAAAATTGTGACCATTTTGCGATGAATCTTCCCATCTCAACTCTGACATGGCACATGGAAGCCAACCTCAATAACCAATCAAAATTAGGTCAGCGACACGCACATTAATGTCAGCAATGTAGCTAATTTGTTGTAAATCAAACCAATTTGTCTATTTCATGTTATAAATGAGATTGTAATGGTCCGCCATGAGGATCGAACATGAAACTTAATTCAAAATCTCTCCATTTAATGCACTCTTTTTTTGCTTTTTGTTTTCTTTTTGTTTTTTTAATTTTTGCAATATTTTACTATTTTAGCACAATTTACTTCTAGTTTGATTTTCAAAATTATGAAGACTCAAAAAATCATCAATTAGGTTGACAAAAGTGACCTAGTTATTTTTTGACGTCAACAATTAAGGCGAGTTTCCCTTCCTTATAGTCCGATTTTCTATTATTATTTATTTATTTTTTACGTTAACTTGTCGAGTCTTCATTTCTGCATTATTACTACTAATAATAATAGGATGTTAAAGATTATTTTAACTTTCCAAGCTTGACTTCAAAGTTCATGGGTAACATAATAGATTTCATGTTCTTAACTTATAACATACTATTCTATTTCTTTTTATTATGTATTGATTCAAGATTATGAACCCATTGATCAGTGATAAATTATATAATTTATTATTACTTAATACAAAATACAAAATAAGCTTTATTTCACACTATTGACACATTTATAATTGGAGATGCTTGTGCAAATACAATTTAAGACTAGTTTGGTTATCTATCAATAGGTTGGGGGATCAATTGTGCAATTTTCCCTAATTATTTTGTAGGATTTCACCGACCAACTTATTGGCAATTAAGATAAACTTCAAGGACCCAAATTGAAATTAATCCATCAGGTCAAATTTCTACATTCATTTCATTTTACTCCCTTTCCCCATTCCTGTCTCTCATATTTCTATCTACACAGATCCCTCTCAAAATCAAGAATTTCCCCTTAAATTTGGATTTTTTTTCTTTTCTGATTCTTTCACTTTTTCTTTCTCTCTAATTCAACCCTCCATATCCATTTCCATTCCATGTCCACCTCTACATCTACACAATCACATTTATAAAAAAGCTATTTCAATTTATTATTTATTTTTATAAATTTTTGCTCGATAAATTTTGTCGCACCATACAAAAACAAAAGCTGGATTTTCTATGTCTTTCCTCCGTATAGTCCCAGATGTTAACCGTTTGTATCCCAATATGTAGAATTTTCGTTTTCTTGAGTTTCTTTTAATTCTATGATTTAATGCGTTTTTTATTTTTTTAAATCCATCGCATCATCAATAAAAACGCAATTTCGAATTGCATTTCGAAATATATAATGTTTGGCATTAGGGATTTTTTATGGTAATTTACTTTCTGGTCATTTTGTATAATTTATATAATGGGTTTCAAATGGATCTGAAGGGTGTTCTTGAAGTTCGAGATTTTGGCTGTTGATTTCAAGAACTGTTTGGTAATGTTGGTATTGAATGTGCATTGTAAATTAAGGAAAGATATAATTTTTTAGGGAAATTAATTATGGATCATGTGATTGGAGCCAAGTTTAAGCTTGGGAGAAAGATTGGTAGTGGATCTTTTGGAGAGCTTTATTTAGGTAATTATGATTTCCATTTATAAAATATAAATTGATTGTTTTTGAGGAGCTTTTTTTTTGGCTATGATGTTGTGTGAAACACTTGCATTTGAAATTAATTTCAGGAGTAAATATACAAACTGGGGAAGAAGTTGCGGTGAAGTTGGTTAGTATAAAAATTATGTTCCAATTTTTTATTCTGTGAATTTAAGTTTCTATATAAAATAACTTTTTAGTTATGCATTATGAGTCTTCTATTGATCATTTTGAATAATTGCACTATTTATTATGAAACCGAAAAAGAGTAGTCTTAAACCATAAAGGGCGAAGATTATTGAATGATGAACTTGTAGTGGTCCATCTACCTTTAGCGATTCCAATTTAGTTGTTAATCAACACCTTTATTTTTTATTGTTTACTTGTTGGGAATTAGTATTTGTATTTACTAAGCTAGTTCATTTGTCATGTTTTGGCTATTAAAGAGACCTGTTACCGAAACTCTCTAGTGCAAGTACTGCTTCTCAGATATCTGTTTGTGCATTGATTTGACCCAAGCTTAACTTTCTTGTGATATTTCTTTAAATTCTTAGTATTTGTTTCTCTTGGAGAAATATAGTTTATTTTGTTTCCAGGAATCTGTTAAAACCAAGCACCCTCAACTTCGCTATGAATCAAAGTTGTATATGCTTCTTCAGGGAGGAAGTGAGTGTTATACCTTTTGAACTCGGTTGTTCCATTATTGGTTGCGTACTGAAGGCAAAGTAAATTTAACAATGCTTTTGTTTCTTGTATGAAGCTGGGATTCCCCACCTTAAATGGTTTGGAGTTGAAGGTGAATATAATGCCATGGTTATTGATCTTCTTGGGCCGAGTTTAGAAGATCTGTTTAACTATTGCAATAGGAAGTTCACATTGAAAACAGTTCTAATGCTCGCTGATCAGTTGGTAAGTATGCCACCATCAAAGAAGTTTGTTTTCATTGCTGTTGCACCTGCTGTCTTACTTGTTTCCTTTGGTTCTATGTAGATTAATAGAGTTGAATACATGCATTCTAGAGGTTTTCTTCACCGTGATATAAAGCCCGATAACTTCTTAATGGGTTTGGGCCGCAAAGCAAATCAGGTAGATGCATATATGGGTTTACTGGGTGATATTATGTTTATGTCTGCTTGTTTTGTTTTGATTGCACATTTGAGCTTTTGTTTCTTGAGCATATCTCATTTTTCTTAAAGGCTTTTCATCACATCTGTTAAGACTCTTGGAAACATAATTGTTGCAGAAGTCATTTGTTGGTCATTTAAATGTTTCAGTCTCTTGTACAACGTACTTGGTAAGAAAAAGATAAAAATGATATATGCTAGTACTGAGTACAGTGTTTCATGGGTTCACCGAGTAAATGAAATAACCACTGATACATAATGTGGTATGTAAGAAAGATTGTATCTGTGATCTACTACTACTAGTTATGTAGTTGATTATTGTATGTATTTATGCATGAAGTTGGAAATTGTATGGTCTCTAATGGTGGTAAATTCTGAGGGTTAGAAGGAAATGAATGATATTAATTGCAAACTATGATATATAATTATGCTTGTTTGTAGAGAATCTGGAACTGAACTGAAGGATGGATTATTTGAGGTTTCATTTGCAGTTAATCATTTCTAATCTTGATTACTAAAGTAAGAGATTTTATGCTGAGTATTTTTTGTATAGGATTAATTGTTATAATGTTGGAAAGAGTCTTTTGTGTTTTAAACTTCGTAGAAGGAAAATATAAAAAAATTCACATTTGTTTATCTTTTGTACATTTTTTTTTTTCATGGAGGGTTAGGCTATTTGACTGTATATCTTATATTATTGCATAGTGCACAGAGATGATTTTTATTTTTATTTTTTTTCTCTGATCACTAGAGGTAAGCCTGGATTTCATGCATATTAATATTTGAAATTGGGGCATAATGAATACTTTTGTACTTTTTTTGTCTTCTGTAATTCGCATCAGAACATAGGTCCAGAAATTGGCTTTGTAGATCATCCTTATCGAGTCTTTATGTTAGTCACGATAACAATAATTTATTCTTATTATTCCTTAATTCCATTAGGTTTTTCATTTCATCTTTTGTTGATAAATCATTTGGTTATGTTAACACCATTGTTAGCAGCACGTCTCTCTGTTTAAAGGTGATTGATAAATCTAGTAAAAGGAACTTTTAGTTCAGAACTTCACATTTCATTGTGAAAATGAGTAATATAGTAGGATCCTATGATGGGTTTTGAAGCAGCAAGACACTAAAGATGACCTGAATAATTGACTGAACTGGATGTAAATTTGCAATTTCTTTCAATACCTTTCTTTATGATTTTGCTTTTAATATTCTACATGCCTTCTACCTGCTGTAATTCAACCTTATCATTTGTCATATTTAATAGGTTTACATCATTGACTATGGACTAGCAAAAAAATACAGAGATCTTCAAACTCATAAGCACATACCATACAGGTATCAATTTGAAAATCTACGTTTTTTGACAATTCATTAGACTTTACTCACCCTTTCGACTATTTTAAATTTTGAATTGTATTTGCATTTCAAATTTGAGGACTACCTGTTCTGTGTTGCTATCATCACCTAGAGTTTCAAATTAATTGACAACTAGAGTTTTATTTGGATATAAACAATAATATTAAAATTTTTAATATATGTAAATTGTGTTAATAGCTGACAACTATAGTTTTATTATTAACAATAGATAATAGTATTAAAACTGATAATATATGTAAAATTGTGTTAATAATTTACAACTATAATTATATTATTGAAAATAGATAATAGTAT